>JAJPUD010010806.1:0-16201 GCA_023553655.1 Myrmecobius fasciatus
TTTTTTTTTCCCTCTCCCATGGTTTTCCCCTTTGTTCTGATTATTCTGTCCCAACCTGATTCATGAAGCAAAATACATTGCAAATAAATAAATATTTTTTGAAAATTAAAAAAAAATTAATTAAGGATGATGTTGTGGCCATCTTAAGAGATCAAAGTATATGAGTCCTTTGATCTCAGAGGTGAGATGAATGAGGCAGGAGACTAATAGGATGTGAAAAGAGCTCCAGTTTATTATGCCATACAGCCTTATTGATATACATTTTTGCAAGTGTGATCGGTGCATGAACAGTAGGCAATCCCCACTTACCATTCAGAGAAGCAGCTCATGGGCTTTGTGTATGCATGGTATCTGTCAATGGAAGGAGAGCCAATCCAGCAGTTTAGCAACCCACTTACATGCAAGAGGTCCTGTCAAAGCATCCCTGCTCATGAGCAACTAGTTGTGACCCTCAGACCAAAACTCATTCCCATGTTCACAAATCATTGCTCCTTGCTCAACAAGGGCATTTCTGCAATGTGGCAGAAAACTTATTGTGCACCAAAGGTTGAGGTGGCCTCTGCACTCCCTCTCAGCAGAGTCCCATACTCTAACAATTCCCCCTTTTTTTTCTTTTAGATAAAAAATCCTTTCTTAAGCTGCAACCTTTGAAACGATGGTGGAGAAAGATCTATAAAAGCAACCTAATATTACAGGGCAACAACAAGGCAATAACAACATAACAACACACAGGGCAACCCATTCTAATTTTAACCACCTTGAAGAGGTATTATCAGACCAATGTTTGATTATTTTCATCAGTTTTGTCAGGATTCAGATCTTTATGAGAAGCTTTCTCTATGCCAGATGCTAGTTTATATAAACTTGCTATGTCACTTTCAATTGTGTTATTGAGAAATAAATCATTCAAATAACTCTTGATATTGTCCCAATCATAATCTTGTCCTGTTTGATTATACAGAAAAGGGGTTACATAAACCTTTGTATATCTGTAGTTACATTGTAATTGAATCTGGCATTTCAATAACTCTACTTCTGCTCCTATTTTCAATGATACTCCCCTTAAGTCTTTTATCATCTGATACAATTGTTCATCTATCTTAGTTTGTTGGGCAAAACCCACTGAGACATTCCTAGCTAGTTCCTCTATGTATCTAGCTTGTACTGTACTGTTTTGCACATTAGATATGGACATTGCAAGAGAAACTGATGTAGCTACAAGTGAAACCAACATAGTGATACCTAATATGACACAGATGATACATTTCTTTTTTCTAATGGCACTAAAGTCTGTTTCCTTCTTTTCTATTATGGTATTGAACATATGACAAGTCTTAGTATGATACCTTTTTTTACAGAAACCATTGATACATGAATAATAACAAATACAGTCTGATTTTCAATTTCAGTGTCTAAACAATCACTGACAGTACAATTACAACAACATTGTAAAAATCTAATGTTTCTTTGATACAATTACAGAATTTCCCCACATAAATGCATATTTCCTTCTCAGACAGGTTTTAGTATAGAACTGGTATGCAATTCTCATGCCATTTGTCCAAGAACCAGGGCCCAAGATGTTTTTCCATGTGCCAAACTGCCAGCCCAATTCTTGAGTGACAAGAATGTGTCCCATGGAGGCTTGTGCTTTATAAGGGGTCAACTGATGACCCATTATGTAGACACACCACTGCAACCCTCCCATGCAGATGAGGGTGTCACTATGACAGGGCATCCCCTGTATGCCCAGCATGTGTGTCACATGATACCCCAATTCCCCCATGAGACAGTCCTAGGCCATGGTGGGTCCATCATGATACTTCACCTTTTGCCCTCTGTTGCCAATCCTGATTGGATGTAACACAAACCCATATATATAGAAAGCATCTTATTAGTGGTCTTGGGGGCATGTCTTCTCCTCCTTTTGGATGGCTGCCTTACTTTCTTCTTTTCCTCTTTTGCTTTATTGGACAACTTTGAGATGTCTTGTGAGAATCCACTGCTGAAGGTTTTCTCCTATGGAGATACAAGTATATCCTGGCACCCACATTAGAACCCTAGAGGGTCCCTCCCATTCTTCAGAATCCTTTTTCATTACCATGGTCTCATTATTATGGGCCCTCTTAATGAAGATGGGGTATTATCTTTGAGTGATTATCTATGTTCACCAAAGAATATTTCATAGCTGGACTTAAATCATTTGAAACAAATTTTAAATAATTTATTGTGTACACTGCTTTATCTATATCTTTCTGAGTGACCTTACCTCCATCTCCCTCTTTTTGTTTTTTGATGAATCTCTTCAGGGTCTAATTAGTCTTTTCTACAATGGCCTGTCCTGTGCGGTTGTAAGGAATTCAAAAAATATGATGAGAATTCTTGTAAGAACTGTTTTAATATTTTTGAGGTATGTGAGAGTCTATTATCAGTCTTGATGGTATGTGGGATACCCATAGAGGCAAAACAGTGAAATAAGTGATTTATTACATATGAAACAGCTTCCCCTCATTGAGAGGATGCAGATACAAAGCCTGAATAAGTGTCAATTGTAACAGTTTTAACATTTTTCCTATATGTGTAACATCCATTTGCCATATATCATTTGGCCAGTCACTTCTGGGGTTAGTCCCCAGCCCTACAGGTCTTTGAGAATTATATGTTGGTACTAAGAAAGCAAATTTATCCCTATCCTCAGGGTGAAGGGGAATAGACTAAAAGTAATCCTTAAAATCTATTATCCATAAGGGTCATTCCCTGGGGATCATGTTTGAGGACGGCAAACCTTCCTATAAAGAACCTGTGTCTTCCAGGACTGAGTTTACTTGTCTCAAATCTGTTAACATTCTTCATTTACCAAATTTTTTCTTTATAACAAATACAGGAGAGTTCCATGGGCTGTTTGTTTCCTAAGTGTGTCCTAACTAATTGTTGCTGAGCAGCCATTTTTTTTCTTTAGTCAGGGGCCATTGCTCCACCTATACTGGTATGTAGGTAGTCCAAGTCATTTTTGGAGTGGTGGAAGCCACAGCAGCAATGACCCTTCTTAAAAATCTGTGGTGATTTTCATTCCTAATTGGTGTAAAATATCCCTACCCCATAAGTTAATATATAAGCCATCTATTATTAAAGGGAAAATAATTTTTGTTTTTCTGTCTTTTTGCCATTTTACCGGTTCAGCAGAATCAAAGCCTCCCTACTGCCTCTTACTCCTGGCACTAAGTTGATCAAAATATAAGCTCATGTTTGTTCCTGGAGCAACCTGAGCGGCAGTCAACCAAGTCTGTTCTAAAATTTCTGTCATCCAGATTTCATTCTTAGGCTTTACATTAGGGGAACCTTTGAAAGGCTGTAGAGCTCAATAGACACAAGAGTAAGATGGGGCAAAGGGTGGTAGAGGAGGAGAAGGTCATTCATTATGTCCTGCTCAGGCTCAGGACATCTACTGCTAAGAGATATGTCTGCCTGTGCTTCCACTGCAAATTTCTTGATATCTTTTTCTGGTTCTGATTTCACTTTGTTTAAAATGGCTTTTTAAAAATTTCTCCTGGGCATTGCTTACCATAAGTGGTGAGCTGTTTACCAAAAATAATCCATCTCTCACCATTATAACAGCCTTCCTCAGGTAACCATGGAGAAACTTTGTAAGCAATGTCCAGGAATTTCCTAATGTCTCCTAATTGAATTGTGCATCCCTGCACTTTTATACTTTTATATACAGTCCTGACATATGCTTCCCTGTCTGAAGGGAGGAGGGTGCCTACTTTCTGCCCCATTAGGTTATTTAACTGTCTCCACCGAATTCTGCCCCATCTGAAACAGTGCAGTTCAGTGGGCTCTCCCTCTGGAGTCCTCTTAGAGGTTGTCTTGACCACTTAACAGTATTTGACTGCCAAGTGGTCACTCTGCCATTGTTTCAAGTCCCTGTTTTTTCTCCAATTGTGGCTGTTTTAAGAGCTTAAAGTATAAGAGCCCTTTGATCTCAGAGGAGAGATGAATAAGGTGGGAGACTCATAGAGTGTGAAAAGAGCTCTAGTTTATTATGCCACACAGTCTTGTTAATATATATTTTTGCAAGCGTGATTAGGGCATGAACAGTAGGCAATCCCCAATCACCATTCAGAGAAGCAGCTCATGGGCTCTGTGTATGCATGAGAGCCAATCCAGCATTTTAGCAACCCACTCACAGGCAAACGGCCCTGTCAAGGCATCCCTGCTCATGAGCAACTAGTTGTGACCCTCAGACCAAAAACTCATTCCCATGATCACAAATCATTGCTCCTTGATCAACAAGGGCCTTTCTGCAATGTGGCAGAAAACTTATTGTGCACCAAAGGTCGAGGTGGCCTCGGTACTCCCTCTCAGCAGGGTCCCATACTCTATCAGGATGACTCCTAGGTTTTAGGACTAGAGTAAGTGTTGGTGTCCTAGATAGTAAAAGGAAAGTTTGGAAAGGAGGAGGGTTTGGGGAAAAGATAAGTATAGCTAAGACATGTAATAAATCTATAGGTTCAAAATATTCAATAGTTAGATCTTAAGACTGGAGATTAGAACTGGACAACTAGATTTAAAAATTATTAGCATAGAAATGATAATGAAATATTGGTTCTACAAAGCCATTTTATCTGCAAATACTATTATATCAATGCAGACAAATCCTTTTTCCCCTCTGGGCCTCAAATTTTCTCATATGTAAAATATAGTTGGACTAGGTCCATAATCAATCAAATCAATATTTATTAAATAATTATGCTAGGCACAATGTACTCTAAAAGCCTATAACTAGATGATCTCTAGGATCTCATTTGGCTTTAAACCTGATAGTGAGAATTGGTATCCCCACCAGTGTGGGGATTAGGCCTTCTGATGAAGAGGTGCTCTGTAAAGCTGGGGGCTAGAGATGTGAAGACTTTACATACATATTTATCCTTGAATCAATTAAGCTTTTACACACATGCTTCTCCTTCACGGTCCCTCATTCGGAGTCAATCAGTCATCTAAACTGCATTTATTCAGTTTCCATTATATGCCAGGCACTGTGCTAAGTAAGAGCTTGGGAGCATTGAGCCGGCAGAACTCTAATAATGGGGCTGTGTGCATAGGTAGGAGGTTCAGAACTAGGAACAGGAGAGACCCAGAGCCCATGATTTCAAGTAAGAAGTCATTTCTTCCCTCATTCAGCTGTATTTTACAAACTTCTAAGAGATTGAATTGGTGGTCCCTCCCCCTCTCCAGACTTCCGGTGAAATGTGATCGATAATGCTGGTCTAAATTGCTCCCGGTTGCCAAGGAAATGACATAAGTACTCATGATGTAACCACGGGAAGATTCCCCCGTCTTGGATTGGTTACCAGGAAGCCACTTAGGTGAGCAACCTGGCGGGAGGGAAGGAAACTGGCGGTGTCAACAGTCTTCTACCATCCCTCCTAAAGGTGAGACTCTAATGGAAAATCCCTTGCCAGAGACTCTTGTTGTGTGGGATGCCCAGCAATCCCCGGCTTTCTCCCAGGCTGTATCATTTTGGTTTTTCCTATCACTTTTGGCTTTTCCAGCATGCCGTTAGCGGACGGGCTACTGTCATCGTAGAGAATTCTGGGACTTGTAGTTCGAAGCTGTCGGACGCAGGCTCGGGAGGTGGAAACCTGGTTATTTCAGAGGACCAGGAGATATTACAAGCAGGAGAATTTTAAATTAAAAAAAAAAAAAGGTATCCATGACGCAGAGGGAGGCATAAGAGCGTATTCTGAATTCATTCATGACTGATTTTCTTTTTAGGTGCAGATCTGAGACTGAGCCCCTAAAGAGTACTCCTCAATCTCTCAACCTGGAATCCCTACCCAAAATGGAGAAGAGCCAAGGCTCAGTGAAGTTGGTCTCAGGCAGTCTAATAGGAGAGAAAGACATCCTTCAACACCAGGAAGTTCAGCAGGGGCTTGACAACCCCAGAGAAGACAGGCCCATGGGACTGGATTCTGAAGCCCTGCCTGCTGAAGCCTTTTCTGCTGCAGCAGACTTAGAACCACAGATTCTTCAAACAGAGGATTCTCAAGGGCTTGCCAGAGCTCCTGCTGGTATGAGAGGAGACCCTCTGGAGCACTGCCGATCCAGCAATGAGATTGCAGAGCCACTCCAGTCTCCTATTCTCTGGCATTGCCCTGATGGGAGCTTTGTCAAGAGGATCATGGTCCAGGGCCAAGGTTTGGACAAACCCAAGGGGGGCTCCCAGTGCCAGGTTCTAGTATCTGGGCTTCCCCCTGGAGCAGGTCTGCCTGAAGGCTGGACAGAACTAACTGTGGGATCAGGGCCTTGGAGAGACAGTCCCTGGGGAGAGGTACTGGAGAAATGCCTGGAAACCATGTGTTCAGGTGAACAGGCAGAGCTTTTGCTCCCTGGTGGAGCTGAACCTCCTGCCTTGATCACCCTGGCCTCTTTCACTGTGGGCAAGGACTCTTGGGAGTTGTCAGTTAGGGAAAAAGAAGAGTTAGCTTCAGAAGAACGAGTGAGGGGCACAGAATTGTTCAGAGCTGGGAACCCTGAGGCAGCTGCTAGGTGCTATAGCCGAGCTCTACGGCTGCTGCTGACTCTTCCCCCACCTGGCCCTCCAGACAGAATCATCCTTCATGCCAATCTAGCTGCCTGTCAGCTGCAACTAGGGCAGCCTACCCTGGCAGCTCAGAGCTGTGATCGAGTACTAGAACGAGACCCAAGACATGTGAAGGCACTATACAGAAGAGGAGTAGCCCGGGCTGCCTTTGGGGAACTGGATGGAGCTGCTGCTGACCTACGGAGGGTGCTGGAAGTAGAACCAGGAAACCGGGCTGCCAGAGAGGAGTTGGGGAGGGTGGTGATTAGGGGGAGAGAACAGGATGCAGGGCTGGCTCGGGGTCTTCGAAAAATGTTTGGCTAATTAAAAATCAGAATTTAAAACAGAGAACAGAAACTGATGTAATTTGTGATCTGTGCTATTAGAGAAAAGGCCTTGGAGTCACATGAATTTAGAAGAGAAAAGGCTTGTTGGATTTAATTTTGTATCCCATCTTCTGATTTGCTGGCCTAGAGAAATACTATTTCTCCCCCACACCCCCCCAGCTTCCATTCCTTCCTTTTACTCTGTGTTCTGATCTCATTTTTCTCTCTTCACAATCTTGAGCCTATGATTGACCAGTTCAACAATATACTACTATTTTCTACTTGAATCATAGCCATTTCTGATTTGCCACTCCTTGGTCAGAGTTCATTTCATTATCTGTCTTGTCTTCTCCTAGTCAATGTTAAATACAGAGACTGAGCCTACTGCAAATTTATATTATCTACTCTGATCTCACTTGAAACTTCACTGTTCTACTACAATCCTGCATTTTCCCTTGATCATCCATACTTCTTACAATGGCTATTTCACTGTTTCTCAGGCTCCCTGTTCTTGACCAACACAGGTCTAACCACACAGCCTTGCTTAAAATATCTCCAATTGCTCCCTTAGGGGCAATCTCCAGGAGAAAGCACAAACTCTTTAGCTTTGAAAATCTGCCTTCACTAACATTTCTGGACTTTATATTTTTATTATTCTCCTTAAACTCTATATTCTCAGCAAAAGTGGCCTGTTAACTAGTTTGTAAACTTAACATGCCTTCTCATGCTTTTGTCCCTTCAGATAGGATATCTGATTCTTAAAACTGGAATGTGTTCCCTCTTTACCTCTTAGAATAACTAACTTGATATAAGGATCAGCCTTAGGTGCCATGTCTGACATAAAGCCTTTTTAAATTCTCTTTAGTTGTTAATCCTCTTTCCCTTCACAAATGATCTTTTAGTTCTTTATTTTTGAACATGCAGTAAAGCTTCCAGAAATTGGCCTATATTTTTTGTTTTCTTGTCAGTGTAACTGTAGCACCTTGTACATTTTCAAGAGAATCTGTAATCTCATTGATTTGGTATTTCCTCCCCAGTGATGCTGATCACAACCATTCATCTCTGCTCATGTTGAACCACTTTTTTTTTTTCCCCCATGTCCTCCCTTGTTTACCATAAGGGGTCCACAAAATGTGGTGAAACCTTCTTTGATTTCTCTTAACATGGAGAAAATGCCAGTGAAGTTTTATTCAGACTGTGCTTACATGTATATAGTTTGGGTCCTGACTGACTCAGAATGAATCTATTTAGCAATCATTTCTGCTTTCCCCTCCCAGATTTTTAGATTTTTTTTTTTTAAGTGATACAGTTGCTATCTGGCCTTAATCATTGAATGGGTGCCGATTCAAACTGAAACCTGTTGAAGACCTTACCTTAAAAAAGCCAAGGTCTCCCCATTGCATCCAGAGCCATTTCCAGTTGTCCTGATCCTTATCTAGCCACTGGACTTACTTGGCTCTGAAGGAGAAAGTGAGGCACATCCCTCCCTCTCTTAAATCCAATTCACTTGCAGTCATGGCATCACCAAAACAGCAACAAACACAACAATAATATGTAATCACCTAGTGTTGTCTTCTAGTTTTCTGAAGTTCTTGATTTGCTTATAAGTTATAAGCTCTAGTCTTTACTCTCAACTTGCATTTCATTTCCCTTTGTGTAAGGCTCATTTTGACTATAAACTTGTCCTTGCACAAAATGGGCCCCCAATAAATATTTATATAATTGGATCATGGCTAGAAATTTAGGAAGGATCACCATGAAGTGATAGCAAGTCAGAAGAGGTAGGGAGAAAGCTCAAGGCCAGTAGAGGTGGGGTGAGTACTTACAGAAGAATCCATGTGGGAATAAGAATACTGAGAGGTAAGAGTCCTCTTCCAGTATCAGAAGAGCAATCAGGAGAATCAACAATTGGTTTCAGAGAGCAGAATTATGGGGCAATAGGTGAAAATTGTTGAGAAGTAGATTTTAGTTCAACATAAAACATTTTCAAAATCAGAGCTGTCCAGAAGTAGTCCATGGGCTGTTTTAAGAATTATCATAGAGTTAAGATTCAGAGTTAGAAGGCACCTCAGAAACTATATTCCACCAAACTGAGAGCCTAGAAAGGATGTCAGTCAACAAGGATTTAACACGTGTAAGGCATTTCAATAAGTAAGGGATACAAAGGCAAAAACATTTTCTGCCCTCAAGCTTATTCTATATTCTAATGCAGACAGTAATTTACAAGCAAAGTTAATGAAGAGATAATCTAAAAGAGACTGTAGCAAAAAAGAGCACAAAGAAAAACTTTTTGCAAAAGGTGGGATTTTAATTGAGATTTAAAGGAAGCCCTGTCACAGAGAGCCAACACCCTTTCTTCCGCCTTGCTCCCCCACCCCACCCCCTTATTCCTGAAGGTCTGCAAGCCAAGCTTGCAGATTCTTATTCGATTCTAATTCAGATAAGAATTTTACTTTCTGCCTTTTGAGGTTCCTTCCAACAATGAATTTTGAAAAAGGAGAAAGAGGAAGGGGGAAGAGGATGAGGAGGAAAGAAGAAAAAGGTTTTTTGATACGTTTCTGTGAGAGGAACCAAGAGATAACAAAAAATAACCAAGGAAGAAACCACCTCTAATCTCAACTACAACATTCACAAAATCCACGCACGATTCGCTGAAGGCACGTGTGACACCCTGTAGTCAATATACTAGAATCTCAAATCCCACATTGCCTCCATATTCTCTAAGGCTAAAGGAGTTGGGGAGAGGATCACTACAATTCACAAAATGACCCAGCTGTATAATTCAAAATATTTGCTTCGATGAGATTCTTACTCATTGAACCTGAGGGATGCTGCGTGCCAGTTAGGATTGACTATCTAGTCTTTTTTTTTTTTTCCCCTGCATAGTTCCTACTACCCCAGAGACTGCAGAACTTCGCTCCTATGAGTTCACCCACTAAGCACTGCGATTTTTTATTAGTCAAATTGACTTCCGGGGGAAAAAAAAGGATCTTATTTGCGTTATGATTGGTCTACATAGGTGAAAAAGGGTGGGGCTTCAAGCCGGCTCCGAGTTGTGGGGTGGGAAGAAAATGGCGGCGGAACTGCTGCTGCTCAGCGAAATCGCCGATCCGACTCGTTTCTTCGCCGACAACCTGCTCAGCTCTGAGGATTGGGGTCCGCGGGGAAGGGGCTCGGGAGGTGGAGGAGGCTACAGCGTGAACTCCCCATAAGGGATTTTGAGGAGGGGACAAAGGGCTAATATGAAGAATGGCATTAAAGAATCTACCATCTACGGGGAAATTGGGTGGGGCGTGGTTTCTGGGCTGAACTATTTAGGGGCATAAACGGGGTGGGTTCTTTCCCCCGGCTTGTTCTTTTTGTGAGGTGCTCCGTTTAACTGTTCCACTGTACTTATTTTCATGTGAACGGATGAGGAAGCCCCTCCCTCTGTGGGGAAGGTGCCTGGGGCTAGGGAGATTCAGGGATTGTACCACTTTTATGGGAGAGGGGTTTGAGTCCTTTGGATTCTACCATGATGGGAGTGGGGGGGCCAAATGATGTGGATGATAACACTAAGACTGATGTCTATCACGGCACCCTTGCAGACCGAACTCTCTATAATTGCCTTGATGAAGTGACTGAGGATCAAGTTCAGCTCTTCAGATGTCTGGAGCCGGATGTCCCGGTAAATTTAAGAATCACAAATGTCATGACTAGGGGAACCATAGGGGTCTGGTCCAGCCTTATTTTATAGAAAGCAAGCTGAGGCCAAAGGAGAGGAAATAACTAGCCCAAGATTACGCATGTCCTGTCACCCCCAATCTGTCTTAACATCTCTGGGAGCTTAAACTTTCAGTTCTGGAGCAGATCTCATCTTGCTGGATATTCTTCCTTTCTCATGCCTCTTCCTCTCATCTCACACAGTTTGATAACAGCTCTGTGGACATGGATATGGACATCACCTCCCCTGAGCCCCCATGGGACCCACTGCCTATCTTCCCAGGTGAAGGATAATTTGTACTCCACCTTCCTCATATTCCCTGTTTAATTTTGAAATCTACTTTCCAACAACTCTTCCACGTTCCATTTCTTCCCCAAACATATCTTTTTGGGAGTAACCAGAAATTATGTTTTCCTCCATTTTTTCAGATACCTCTGTGTACCCCTTACCCTGAAGTTTCCAAGGTCATTCCTCTAAAGACTCCATCTTCTCCCCTCCATTTTCCAATCTCCTTTTAGATCTTTCTTTCTTATTCATCACTCTCCCATACACCCCTCACTTCCAGACCTACAGGTGAAGTCAGAACCTTCTTTCCCTTGCTCCTCCTCTTCTCTCAGCTCCGAGTCATCACTTCTCTTCTCGGAACCCCTTGGCCAGGTGAGAGTTTCATTTTCCTTCTACTCTAAATGGAAAACAGTCTTCTTAGTTTCATTCACACATTATTTGTGAGCTGTTCATCCTTAGTATGAGAGCCTTCTTCCCTATCTCTTCTATTATTTGATTTATTCTTTCTTTCCTTCCACTTCCTGCAGGTCTCTGTGGGGGAAGAGGTACTTGGTGTGAAGATAGAATCTTCTAGCTCTCCGCACTGCCTCTTAGGAAAGGTTCTGAAACCTTCATTTGGAGCTGTCCAGTTTAGTGTGGACTTCACCCCAGATGACCCCTCAGGTAGTCATTGCTTTTTCTTACCCCTCTTTAGGCTCCTATTCTGTAATGGCAAGGAATAAATAGAGAATGGCAGATAACTGGAAAAGAGATCATCAGGGAGGGGAAATTAAAGTCTAGGGCTATGTTTGGGGAAACAAGACCAGATAGAGATGTCTCTGTTTTCCCATCTCTAATCCATATTCCAAACATTCAATCAGGTAATGAATCTCATCTGACTTTTCATTCCTTCAGCTTTTACAGATTCCATTTGTGCATTATTTTGCAAGTGTTCTTAAGTGAGCTGTATTGTCTTCCTCATGGCTGATTATTCAAAAAATATTAATGGAAGGCTTATTATGTGTCTTTTACCATGGAAAGTGCAAGATAATCCCTCCCTGCCCTCAGTGTTTAAGGAAAGGACAAAATAGAACATTTATTAAGTGCTTGCCAGTTTTTATCTGCTAGATGTGGGAGATACAAGGACCAGAAAACAAGACTTTTGGTGCTTTCAAGGAACTTATATTTTGATGGAGGAAGATGAAACAAAAATGGGATCTGAAACATGGTGGGGAGTATGGCATGGTATAACACTGATGTCTGTGCAAAAATCAGTCTAGCGATTAATGGGAAGCAGATTAAGTGATTGGCATGATGAAATAATATATGTGAAAATGTTATATAGCCACAAAGTACTGTGTAAATCCAAACTGTTATTGTTATTCCTTTGTTCTATAGGTAGTGGCAAACAGTAGAAAGATTTTGATCAAAGAAAAAAGCAATGTTTGAGGAAAATTGTTGTAGTGATGGTGAAGTGTTGAGTAGATTTTATTTTAACAGTTTGGGGAAGGTGGGGAAAGTGAAGGCAGGAAGACCAGTTAGGTTATTATAATATTCCAGGATTAAAGGTGATGAGGACTTGAATTAGAGTTAAAGTAATGGGAATAGAAAGGTATGGTTATAAGATATTTTGAAGGTGTAATTGTCTCTCATTCACCTATATATCCAGTTAATCTTATCTTTTCTATTCTCACAGTATCTTATATGCACCCTTCCTTCTCTCTTTTCACATGACCATTACTCTGGTAGACTCTCTTCATCTCACACATTGACTGTTGATTGCAAATCACAGTCCACTCCAATCCATTCTCTATACAGCAACCAAAGTAATTTTCCTAAAATATAGGTCCAACTACACCATCCCTTCCCCTAAACTTTTCTTCTCCCACCTTACAGATATACAGACCAAGACAGAGTCTATCTCACCTTCTTCCTCTCTTAGCTCAGAAGCCTCATTGATCTCCACAGAATCCCCCAGTAAGGTAAGCCTTACCTCTTACTTCCCAGCCATTTTACTGTCACCCTCCCCCAAGTATAAGAAGTTTTTCCCTAACTAAAATACTTTCTAATCATTCCTTTCTCTTCTCTCCTCTTTTTTCTACTCTCTTTTCATCTCTTCTCTGCATTCTCTGCAGCCCTGTGCAGAAGAGGAGGCCCTAGGATTAAAAAAAGAACCACCAGCCCCTCAACTGTGCCTTCTAGGGGATGTCCTGACTTCCCCATTTGGATCAGTCCAGATTAATGTGGGTCCAAACCCTGATGGTCCCTCAGGTAATGTCCATCCTACCTCCTGAATTTCCCAGTTTAAAGAACCTTCCCTCCAGATAACTCTGCTCTCTGTCCCTTCCCCAGGAAAGGCCCTACCCCACTGGAAGCCAACATTGCAACCAAAGCCTGTTATGGTGACAAATGTCCCACTGTACCCCCGAAATTCACCTCCCAGCACTACAGTTCTATTGCAGCCGCTAGGTCAGTCTCCACCAGGTATGGAAGAAGGGGCCTAGGACTGAATCCAGGAAGACCACGACTTCTTGAACCTTGAACTAGAAATGCCCAAAATATAGTACAGGCTGCCTACTTCACTATACTCTTTATTTCTCTTCTCTCCAATCTCATCTGCATCTTCTGTAGTCCTTTTCCAGGGACCTGTTCAAGTTCAAGGGGAGGGATTAGCCTCCTCCACCCCCAGATTGGAGAGGAAGAACATTATTCCTGCTCCCATTCTTGGAACTCCATGTCCTCCAGAGGTGGATGTAAGTACTAGGGGAAAATGAGGGTGACCCGTTAGGGAGGAACCTCTCATAAGAAAAAGAAGTTGAAAAAATTGGAGATGAGACACAGAATAGGGAAGAAATAGGAGATAAAAAGAGGGGCATGGGAGAATAGGACCAGAAAGGATGGAGTCTTGGCCTATGGATGCAAAGGAAAGGAAGGCAGGGCTGTCAGGGAGTAGAGGGCATATACACAACAGTGGTTCTGAGGAAGTAAAGAGATGGGCTGAAAAGAAGGGCCTTCCACTATAGCAGGGTTGAACTTTTTACTTTGAGGAGGGATTCAGAAGGGAAATTAAATTCCCTTTATTAACTGAAGAAAGAGAAAAGCTAGAGGTACAGTAAGAATTTTCCTTACTGGGAGTTATTCAATTGTTTTCAGTTGTGTCCAACTCTTTGTGACCTGATTTGAGGTTTTCTTGGGAAAAATACTGGAGTGGATTACCATTTCCTTTTCCAGCTTATTTTCCAAATGAGCAAACTGAGGCAAACAGGGTCAAGTGAGTTTCCCAGAGTCACACAGCTAGTAATTTCTGAGGTGAAATTTGAACTCAGGAAGATATCTTCCTGACGCCACATCCAGCACTCCATCCATTTCACCAGAACAAGGGGAAATTATGAGAAAGCTTCTTCCAGATCGATCAGAGAGGGAAGAGAGACTCCTCTCCTGGTTGCCAGGGTAGGGAAGTCAAAAAACAAGTCGGTCAGAAAGGGTCTGCTCTCCGGACTTGGGAGCAGGACTGGAGGTCTCCGAGAAGGGAAGATCCCCTGATTTTTTTCAAAATCTCCCCCCCCCCCCCAATCAACATACACATTCAGGCAAAGCTGCTGAAGCGACAGCAGCGGATGATCAAGAACCGTGAGTCAGCCTGTCAGTCCCGGCGGAAGAAGAAGGAATATCTGCAAGGGTTGGAGGCCCGGCTTCAAGTGGTCCTTTCAGACAACCAGCAGCTCCGTCGTGAGAATGCAGCTCTCCGACGACGGCTTGAGGGGCTGCTGGCCGAGGTGAGGGCCCTGGGACCCAAGGGAGCCTGATGCCAGAGAGGAGGCTCAAGGTGACTCACTCTGTCTTCTTTATTTTCTGCCCTTCTAGAACAGTGAACTTAAGTTTGGGTCTGGGAACAGAAAGGTCATCTGTGTCATGGTCTTCCTCCTCTTCATTGCCTTCAATTTTGGGCCTGTCAGGTAAGGGCCCAATTTCCCCTTTACTTTGTGTTCCCTACACTTGAACTAGGTGAAAGGATTGAGGCTTCCCACTTTCCTTGCCTTGGGGCAGAGTGCATCCTATCACTAGACCACAAAGAATCACAGCCCAGACCTGCTAGCCAGCCATATTTCAAGTAAGATGAGAAGACACTCTTCACTGGAATGCCTGGAATATACTCCTCCCTCATCTCCAGCTTCTCATGACCCTTTCATTCATCTTTCACATACTCAGGAAGCTCCAAGGGCTCCTTTTGCTTCTAAAATAACACATAAACTACTCAGTTTAGCATTCAAAGCCCTTTACAGCTGGGGTTCCACTGTTTCTTTTATCTTTTCTATCCTTCCCTCCTTTAACCAAAGGGTTGATTGAATATGTCATATTTCATTTCCCAAGTTACTCCCTTTTTGCCCCTTCTCCATCCCTTCTTATCTCTGAAACTGTTTTGTTATATATGTTAAATTGATTTATCTATAAAAAAAATTTCCCCACTATAAAAGGTAAGCTCCTTGAGGGCAGGGACTGCTTTCCTTTTTGCCTTTTCATCCTTAGCATATAACATAGTGCCTGATATATAATAAGTGCTTAAAAAGTGTTTGCTGAATTTAATTAAATAAATAGGAGTATCTGGCATAGTTGTTGATTCCTTCTTTCCCATGCAAGAATGTTTTTCTTTCCATGTTGCCATGTGCCTACCCTTTCCACTAAGGGAAGGCCTTTGCATCCTCTTGGATGAAATATGAATATTGTGCTGTGATGTCCTTCTATCATTTTAGTCATCTCTCTACTCTCTACTAGCATTCATCTTCTGTCTCTTCCAAGTTTAATGATATAGGTCATCATGGCTCTCAGATCGGCTCTAACCTGGGATAGATATAGAACAGGAGGGATTGACAGGTCAGTGGGATAGTGCATCTTTTCCCTAACTAAATACTCCCCTCCCCAGGCTTAGATTCTAATCTGGACTGTTAACTTCCTAGTTCTGTGATTGTGACCAATTCATTTAACTTCTGTGACTCTTAAGTTTTGTTATATCTCAAATATAAATAATAATATTTATGCTCCTAACTCCACAGGTTTACTGTAAGGAAAGCACTTGAATAATCTTCTGGTACTATGTAAATATGTATTATTGTTATTATCATCATCATCATTATTATCATTATTATTTTGGCTTTTTCATTTTCCTTAGCATCAATGAAGTACCTCCAGTTCCAGCCTCACCTCACATGGGCAGGGAAGAATCTTGGCCCCAGAGGCACCTCCTAGAGTTTTCAGAGCAAGGGGTAGTTACTGGGCAGGACACCCAGGGGATACCACTAGACCACAAAGAATCACAGCCCAGACCTG
>JAJPUD010010806.1:16211-58833 GCA_023553655.1 Myrmecobius fasciatus
TGGGAGGAGGGAGGGAGAGGGTTAAATAAGCACAGATCAGAATGTGAGGTCATGGACACCAGGGTCATCCACATCAAGAGTTCCACAGTGCCCCCCTCTCTTCGAAAACAGCCCCCTCCTCCTTCAGGCAATGCTTCAGGCAACCCTTTGCCTTCTCCTACACCCAATTCTTCTAGGCAAGCTCCTCACCAGTCCTTCTACCTTGGTCATCCCTAAACAGCTGACTTGAATTGATTAAAAGCTGAGAATGAGAGATGAGATATTAGAGAATGAGAATCTCTAATCTGGGGTTTGGCATTTATA
Organism: Myrmecobius fasciatus; assembly: GCA_023553655.1. Classification (NCBI taxonomy): domain Eukaryota; kingdom Metazoa; phylum Chordata; class Mammalia; order Dasyuromorphia; family Myrmecobiidae; genus Myrmecobius; species Myrmecobius fasciatus. The sequence continues at coordinate 16,515 of JAJPUD010010806.1, forward strand.
AGGCACTTATTTGGGGGTGGAACTATTCCTTCTACCTAGTTCCCTTTTCTGTACAAAAGATTCGGCTCTTTTCTGGTCCCCCAGTCCATGATTCCTTCTTGGATAATGGGTAAGCTACATTTTTTTTAATGGGGTCCTGCACACATACCTCTTTATTCTGCTGTTTCTCCAGTTTTGGGGATCGGGGTGGGGGGGACTTAGTCCCCAGGTGGGACTAAAGTGTTTACATTTTATGGAGAGATTATTGGGGAAAAAGGGGAAAGGGGATGATTGGGAGGTGATTGAAGTTTGTTCTTTTTTATTATTAAATAAACAGCTGAGAGGGAGTGAAGGAGTAGTGCTTTCCTTCCTGAGTTTTCATTTGGGCTTTAGGGGAAAGGTATATTCAGTATTCGAAGGGGTGTATTCATAAACAGAGAAAAAAACAAAGACAGCTGGATCTGGGGTGGGGTGGGTATATTATCTCAAACCTAATGTCATCATCTACCTCCTTCTGTCTTCTTCATTCCTCCCCCTTGCTATGAGCTATGTCTAGCTCTAATACAGGGTGTGGGGAAAGGAAGAGAGAATGTCCTCAGAACTGACAAACTGATGGATGCGCAACCCTGGACTGTTTGTATAAACGGGATGGAATTGGGATATCTCCACCCCATTGGGACCAGCAGTCATTGGATCTCTACACTTGGATAGGTCCTGCCTCTCACAGTCACCCAAACTTTTCTGCCTAGACAAACAATTAAAAGAGGCCAGAGGGATCTGTGCCTGGGAAGGAGTGGCTACTAGGGAGAAGTGGGTGAGATTTGGAGTAGGGTGGGATATGTTTGTACTTGAGAATTGGAACCCCAGGAGTGGAGAGGGGGAAATAGTTGGAGTGGTATAAAATACATTGTCAACCCTGATTGGAAAAGGGGGGATTTGAGGGTGAAAAAAGGGAAGTTTGATTGGGGGAGGGCCAAACTCTATTCATTTGTTCCTATGAACCACCCCTGGGGACATGACCGTGCTGAATTATCCTAGGTCAGAAAGAGCCTGTAGGCTGGGCTAGGCTGGAAGCTTGTAAGACTGGACATGAGCCACCCCGGGACTGGAGCCCAAGTCGACAGGGGAGGGACAGGACCTCACATGTCCAACCAAGCCCTGCCTCTACATCATCTCCCCCCACAAAAAAAAATACATGTTTGGGATGAAAACAGATTGGGTAACCGTGGCAACCTGGAACTGGGGCTCCCAGGAATTAGACCTCTTTTTCCTCAGACCTCGCTGGCTTCTCACCCCTTTTTCCCATTGTTCCCTTGCCCTTTTCCTTCCAAACACTTTGTCCCTCTTATTATTTTTTCCCTTTCCATTTTTTCCCTTTCACCGTTCGTTTCTTCCTCCTCTTTAGGCTCTACATTCTTCCTTTCCCTAAATACATTTCCTTTCTTCCTGTTTCCTCACCCAGCCATTAGTACTTGATACCCAATTGATGGTAAATTGGTGATGGCCCTGGAAAGGAGTGGTCAGGGTCCGGGGTCTTTTTGGAGACAAAAGCTGTGGAGGAGGAGAAGGGCAGTTTGGAGGTGGTCAAAAGTGTGGAGGATATTAGTGTTAACCCACTATGAACACAGAACATCTCTATCAGTTTTTCTCCTATTTCTATCATTTTTGGAGGCAGAACCCTACCAAGTCTCTTCTTTCAGGCTGGGGGAAGCAGTAATGAACACACCCTCGCCCCCTTTCCCTCATTCTATCTTGTCCTCTCCCTTGTTTAATTCCTCACCCCACATTGTTTGCTGCTGTGGCAGTCATCTCTCCTTATAGCCCTCTTGCCCTTTTTTACTTTTAGTCCATCATCACTTGATAAATTTGTATCTTTTCCCTGCTTTTTCTTGATATTTTGATTTTTCCCTCCCATCCTGCATTTTTCCTCACTTTGAATTTGCTTTTCTCCATCTTCTTTCCTTTTCTTACTTCTTTTTCCGCTGTTCTTCCTAGAGATTTTCCTTTCTTTGCTTCTCCCCTTTCCTCTCTCTATTATTTTTTCTCTCAGTAAATCCTCTGTCCCCTGTCACCCTGTCCATTTCTTTGTCTTCTCTCCCTTGTTCTTCTCTGGTTCTTTTCCTTCACTTTTGTTCTCTCTCCATCTCCCAATCTACTCCTCCCCACTCCAGTCCCCTGTCCTCTTCCCAGCTGTGGAGGCCAGAAATAAGAGGCCCAATGTTTGTCTCATCGCTTTGCTATGGCTTCTGGATACACCACATCTGGATTCCGGGGCCCAGATGTGTGGTTGCCATAGCAACCCTGGTCCTCTGGTAAATATGAGCGCTCATCCTCTTTACAGCAAAGAATAAAACAATTGTGTGACTTTCATTTGTGACAAAATTGAGATTCTCCCCCACACTCATTTCCCTAGATTTAGGGAATTGATCCTAAGGGTCCAAAATTCCTTCTGTCATTTTCTCTTTTTTTTTCTAGCCATTTAACTCTGCCCTTCCTCCTCTTAATCTTTTTTCTTTCCACTCCTTGTGGTTTCTTTAATTTCTCTTGCTGATATATTTACCTTTTCCTCTTTGCTGAGAAGATTCCTTTAATTTATCTTATTGCTTCTTTGAAGAGTAAAATAAGAGATTTCCTGTCCCTGGATAGACCCCAGCTGGGAGAGGCTAAAAAAAAAAAAAAAAGCTATTTCATTTAAACTAATAGTCTTATTTCTATTGATATAATCAGGCTAATTTTGGTCCATTTTTTATCTCTTAGTAGCCATCCTATAGATCTCACACCAGTTCTACTTCCTTTGGAGGACTTTGTCTCTTTAATTTTCCCCTTTGGGCCTTTTCCCTCTTCTCTATATTGCACCTACTCCTCTCTTTCCTTTCCTTTACCTCTTGATCCCTGTGCTCTTTTCTTCCTCTAACATCTCTCATTTATCTTTGCATCTGTCTTCTGATTTTCTATACCAATCAATCTGACTCTTCTCCCTTTGTGGTCAGAACAGAAACGTAGGGGAAGGAACAGATGAGCAGTAATGGTATTCCAGACGTGGAGAGCCTGGACAAGACCTCCAAAGACATGAAACCCAGAAGAGATTTGAACTTGATGTTAAAGAAAAACTAACAATCACAACTGTCTAAAAGTGGAATGGACTTAATCAGGAAATAGTGAGCTCTCTTTGCAAGCAAAGGCTGGGTGACCACTTCATTGAGATTTCTATATTATAGAATTCTTGAGATCCTTTACAAAAATGAAATTTCTCAATTACACCTCTAACTTTCAGTTATTCTAACAACTATCTAGGCAGCTCCACTTAACCACATCCCACATCCCAGAAATGACCACTCTATTCTGAAACTATCTAGGCATTCGATCTCAGAGGCACTGCCTCTGCTGTTCCAGCTTGTCATTGCCCCCAACCTCAAACCCTATTCCCCATTCTTTTCCTGGCTCTCCGTTATTAATTTCTCTTCCTGAGCAAAATCCCTTTCTCTTCCCAGATACTCTGTCCCAGAAACTTATGATGTCCTCCCTAAATCCCTTTCTAGTCTCTGGTATCTTCCATCCCTTCTATCCCAGGCACTGTTTTCTTCTGGTATATTCAGTTCTTACCTCAACAGCCTCCTATCACCATCCCTCCCAATTCCTGCTTCTGTCAATCAAGAGTATGGTATTCCTAGCCTGATCTTTACTCTGTATTGCTTCCTATCCTTAATCCATCTTCCTGATTGCTTTCTTGGGCTTTATTTATTGCCCCCTGGCTCTGATAACTAGAGCCAGGCATGAGAGAAGCTGAGGCTGGGGCTGGCCAAGAGGCTGACTTCGTCCTTCCTATCATAGCCAGGAAAAGATGATCCATACACATCCACACCCAGACACCAAGGCACACACATGGGCATACCCACAAGAGGGCTGGCACATGCATATGTCCTTGTACATGGGAAGCTGGGTACAAAACTATAGCCTTGTACATAGAAGTACCCTTGAATATTCTGTCCAGCATCCATGGACAAACACATTTGTATGGGTGGATTTGACCACCGTGTGGTCAGACCCCTACACCCAGCTACATGTGTATCAGTAACATGAATGTATAAGTTACACATGAATTGAGATGTATTCATGCTATGCACAAACTGACATAAAGCATATGTTTAAATCCTATGTGATATTTATGCCAGGTTGGAGAAAACAGTATTACCAAGGAGTCTTGTTCTCTAACCCACCCCAATCTGAAGAATTAAGATCTCCATTCATTCCTGCTACTCCCCCTAAGGCTATGGAAACCTCAGAGCATCACCTAGAACTAGCTTTGAGCAACTGGGAAAATGGTGCTTGAGAAATATCACAATGTCTGGATAGAAAGGTTCTGACCTCTGGTTGTGTAAGCAGTCTTCTCACATAACAGCCTTTCTAAGATCTAAGTGTTCTGCTCCATGGTCCCTGACTACCACTCTTTTCCTCACAATTTCTGTCAGAGTCAGAAGACCCAAGTTCAATTTCTGCTTCAGATACTTACTAGCCATGTTACCCTTGCCAAGTCATTTAACACCCTGATTCAGAGGTTTCCCCACTTGTAAAATGGGGATAATAGCATCTACATCTCAGGGTTGTAAGAATGCTACGAGTCAACATCTACAAATCATTTGCAGATCCATCAGTATCAGTATATATGTATATATATATACATATGTAGTCATTTCCCTCAGGTACCTAGGCACTGTGTCCCCCAAGCTCATAGCTGTCTATTCCCTTTCCATAATTCATGCTGCCCCTAAATTTCTGACTCCATCCCCAAACTTTCATGATCTAGTCATTCTTCCCCTGCCATTCTTAATCTCAAATTTTTTTTCTCTGGTGCTAGGTATTCTGGCTTTTGTCCAAGGACTTACTCCCGTGCATAAGCATCAGTTGTCTTCAGAAGAGTGAAAGTACTAATGTAGGGTAGTTTTTTAGGATAGGAGGCAAAGGACAGTAAAATGGAAAGACAACTTGGAAAGAAATGAGTGTTAAAAGTGGGAGGAGGGATAGGTGAAGAAGGATCAAGAGGTAAAGTTGAAACTAAAGATATGGGAATGGAATTGTAGTGTGGGAGAATGTGTGGGTGGTCGGATAGGGTGTTAGTCAGCCAAAAGGAGAAAATCTTGAACAGGCATAAAATGATGAGACAAAAGGTGAAAGAGGGGCAGATTTGGAGTAAGAGAGCTAAGTGCCATGAAGTTAGGGTGGAAGGGAAAGAAGGAAGGAGGGAAGAAGGATAAAGGTGGAATGTGGTGAGAACCTTCACTTGTAAGGAAATAAATTATAGCATGATAAAAAAAAAAAAAAGATGCCAAAGAGAGAAAGGAGTAGGAGAGGGAAGTAAGAAATTGGAATTGAGAAAGTGGGGATTAATAAACATTTATTGAATTGAATGACTTCGGGAAGAGGAGGAGTGAATGAGAGCGTGACATAACTAATGAGGGATAGATTTGGAGTCAGGAAACACTGGAGAAGGAAGACTCATGGAAGACCTTAATAAGAGGTAAAAGATAAGGGATTCTCCATAGAAGGGGGGGGGGGAAGAAGGGGAGAGAGAAGTAGAGAAGAGGCTAGGGAGGGGCCAGCTGACCAAGGGGATGAGGACGAAAGTGGGAGGAAAGACCTGCCCTGTCTCTTCTCCCCTCCCTGACCTAATGCTATTCATTCTCTTTTCCTCCCCCTGCTTGCTGCCAGGCTCCCTCCTCCTTTCTGTTGCTGCCGAGACAGACGGACGCAGTTTAGGGAGTCTCTGCTCTAGGGTAAGCGTGACGTGTCTAGAGAGAAATCCCAAACTCTTGCTGCTCTTTCCTCAGCCTTCTTCAGGACGGAGAACAGGGCAGGTGCAAAGGCTCAAGAAACCAGCCTCAAGCCACCTTCCCAGCTCCCTCAGGTAAGGAAGAGACCTCATTCCACAGTGGTACAATCGGAGGAGGAAGTAAAAGAAAGAGGAGTTGAAGTGCATCCTTGACCTTTGTACCTAGCCTAGTGATCTAAGAAAAAGAACCTCTTAGAACAAGTACTTTGTCAAGAAGTGGAGAGAATCAGAGCAAAAATAAGCAAATAGGATATTTGGATTCTTGTTATCAGTATGGGCTTTTGAAGGACAGGACAAATCTAAGGGAGTGCTATTGGGTGGGAGAATGCTTAAGAATTGAGAATCAGAGGAAGAAGGAGGGATCTGGATTCTGGGAGGGAGGTAAGAGCAAAAGAGGTGGGAAGGGAATTAAAGGTTAAAGGTAGAATAACACCTAGCTCCCAGAGGCTAGTAAATTTGGGAATAGTTGTGAGCCTGAGGCTGGATTAACTGGATTGATGGATTTTCTGAGTTAAATATTAGAAACTGTGGAATAGATAAATAAGGTAGATGCCGGGATTACAGGCAGGTAGCTGGTGGTAGCTGTGACAGATGCCCGAGTTTAGAGAGAGAGAGAATTGGGGCTTGTGGAACTTGAGAGGGGTTCTGTTTCTCATGAGGAAACTGAGTTGAGGAAGAGCCAGGGATGGATTAGGGGGTTGGGGTGGGGTGACCAGCAGACTGGATTCCCTGGGTTTTGGGGAAGGGGTGGGGATTCTGGGTAGAGGGGATGCTAAAATCTTGCTCTTGACCCAGAACTCCAAACTCATGACTCATGCTTTAGTGGGGTTGAGACCAAGTTTGAGTGAGATTCCCTCAGAGTGAAGGGGATCCTCTGTCTTCCCATCATTCCAGGGTTCTCCCCAGCTCCTGTCTGTCTGAAACCCTTCCTGCTCCACCTCACTCCCTCACCAACCCCCCTCAACCTCCTCCCCTTGGCCAGTTCCAAGTGGGGAGGGCGGGCCCCCTTATCTTGCCTGGAAAGAATTTAATGGCTAGAAAACAGCTGGAAGTGGAACTAAGAGGAACTGGGAAGCAACTCGGAAATGCTGCAGCTGCTCTGGCCAAAGTGTCCAGCATTCCCCATCCCCCTTCCTCTCAGCCCTACCCCTTGCTTCCTGGATCCTTTAGCCTCACCCTAGCTTCCCCAGCCTTGATTTCCCTTTACTTCCTTTCCTTTCCCATTTCAAGTCCCACTTTCCTTGTCAAGTCAAGAACCTAATCTAGGCAATTCCACACTATTTTCCATTCTCAAATTCTACCTCAAATTCTCTTAAACTCTGCTTCTACTGAGAATCTTCCCTTTATCATCCCAAAACTGGAAAGAGTCTTGATCCTCCTAGCTTTCTTCTCCAATAAACTTCTCGGTCCTTTCTTTAGACCAAGGCATCTTATTCTTTAACTCCTAGCTTGACCTCCAATCTAAACCCTGGCTATTCTAGAATACCAAAGTTCCATGTCCTACTGGCCATGAGTCTCTTGTCTTATCTTGTTTCTGCTGTTGGGAATCAGATATACTTGATTGTGTCTCTCCTAGTTCTAAATGGGACTGGAAAGGAGAGACACAGAGACAGAAACAGAGACAGAAAAACAGACTCAGAGATACAGAGACAAAGACAGAGAAATTGATTTTTCATGGAGTTGGACTAGGAATAAGCTTGATTTGAGACTCTCTCTACCCCCCCCCACCCCACTCACCCCACTCACCCCCACCCCCATCCGCCTTGGGAGTGGCTGTCCCTGATGAGCCAAGTGTCAGAATTGGCCATGAATTGTAAATACCGGGGAAGCTGAGTCACAGTTTGGGCAGATGAGTTTCCTCTCTTGGGCCCCTCCAATGAAGAAAGGGAGGCAAAGAAGGGGGAGGTCACTTCCCCAAACACATGCATAATATAAGAGAGATGCCCTAGAGCTATAGAGAAAATTTATATGAGGAAGGGTAGAAATGAGTGATCCAGGAATATTCCTAATTCATAGACTACCCAAATACTGAAAAGAGGACAAGATTATCCCAATGATTTGGGATTATTCTGGATCTCTGTTAAGCCAAGGATAGTGATTGCTTCCCAATCTTGGAGCCTGGATGATAAGGTCCAACAAGGTCAATAGCAGAGGATACAACTTTTTAGCCCCACTTAACAATCTTGCCTCTCCTTTTAGGGGTTGACACTTTGTCAGGAACATCAGCTGTGGTAGAGAACATATGCCAAATCCCAAAGGTCTCCTTGGATATATGGGAAAACAATGAGCAAATAGACTAGGTTGAGGAAGAAATTATCTTTTTGATCTTGGGGTAAGGTTTTTGAAGGAAGGAACAAAAGAGATAATCAAGTTAAGGGGTAAGGAACTAAGACAAAAATGTTGATTCTGTTTTGGGCTTCATTGAAAATCATAATTACCATGAAATATTAGTTTCACGATACTCTGTCCTGTTTAGTCCACATGTGTAATGCTGTGTTCAGTGCTGGGAAAGATCCTGGCTAAATCTTCTCAGTTCCTTCAACATTTCCTTATATGATATAATCTCAAGGCCTTTCACCAGTTTGGTAGCTTTTCTTTGGACTTTTGACTTCATATATGAGGATGAAAGAATTGGGGATGTTTAGCCTGATGAAAACAAGATTTAGAGAAGATTTGATTCTGGTTTCAAGTTTTTGAAGTTTTCATGTATTTGACAGTCTCATTGGCTGTCATTGCCAACAACTCTATGACCCTTCCCTCTCTAAAGTTCTGTGATTGTCTATGTTTGAATCTACCTTCTACTGTGGACCTGGCAGGAAAGGCTTGAGGGGGCCAGGGTCTGGTTTTTACCAAAATAATCTCCTTTGTTGCTTAGTACCATATTATACTGTGTTAACTATTTGACCATGTTTTTTAAATTGTTAGAAGAAAGACATGTTTGAAAGTCCAAATTCTATTTCTTGAGTATCCCTCTTTAGAGAAAGAGATGAATAGCCTTTCTCTGCCTTCCTGATTCTTGGTAAACTTCACCACAAGGGAAACCTTGTGTGAAGGCTTGTGTACCACACTCACTTTCTTTTAGGGAACTAATGTTAGAAAGTGCAAATGGTCAACCTAGAGAAGGTATGACCCTGGGCCTAGTCCTATTTTTTCCTCTGTCCTCCAGCTATCTTGGATTTTGTCTTCATTCTTTAGGTTCTTTCCCCCAAAAACTATTCATGTTTACAGCTATAGAAGTACCTAACTCCTTAGCAAGCTCCTTTCCCTTCTCTCATCTTTTCCTTAGTTCTTAATCTTAGCCATATTATTCCTCTTCCTTAGCCTTAGTTTTTTTTCTGCTCTTAATCCCAGGCCTATATTACTGCTAGTCACCATATTGGTCCTATATTTATTCAGCTCAGTGACCCATTATGTCAGTGCTCTTCATTTTTGGTCTTACCTTATTAATTTCTCCTAACTGTTGTTACTCTGGCCTAATTGCTTTAGCTTTGATCCCAACTTCTTATTTGTTTCTGCCCCGAGCTGTGCCCCAGCCTAAAACCTAATCTTCTCCATCCTATTTCCAGGTAATAATTCTGCTTTTCCAGATAATCTTGTCTTGCCCTGTCTTTGGTCCTAATCAAGTTGCTGGGCCTGAGGATACTTGACTCTTATTTTTAATCTCCACATTTTCCCTGTATGTTTTTGTATCTGTTTATAACAGCTATTATCCTAAATAGCTTCTGCTTCTTTCCCTGTCCTGTCCCTAACCATGTCTCTACACTGTCTCTGGCCTTAGAAACAAAGGAAAGGAATAATCCTTTATTAAGTACCTACTATGTTCCAGGCACTAAACTAAGCACCAGTCCTATTCCTTCCTCCGTCCCTAACTTTGTTTTTGTCTCTGCCTAATCCTAGCCCTGGTCATGTCCCTAATGCTGTTGCTGGTTCTTTTCTTAATTCTGATCTTGGTTGCAAATCATTCCAAACCAACTTTGTAAATTTGTCCTGGTCACTCAGTATATTTAGCCTTTGTGCAGGCTAAATTTTATTTATATAGTTCAGATTTTTGATTTGCTTGTTTGTTTTTGATGGGAAAAGATAGTAGTAATGTCCAGTTTGAGTTGAGTCCATTTTGGTTCTTTTGCAAAGCCACCCTAACAATTTGCCTTCTTTCCCTACAGGCCCCTGAATGATATCCACCAGAGACCCCTTAGTCCCCAGCCTTATCCTCTTGGTGCTACTAGGGATAGCAGGGGCTGGGCCCTTCCTTCCACGTTCCAATGGGACAGCCTCAGCTTCACGACTCCCTCCTCGTCCAGGCGGGCGGGTAGCAGGTCCTAGAAGTGGAGGATCAACCCCTAAGCTCTATGAACATACAGTGGAAGGAGGTGAAAAGCAGGTGGTATTCACACACAGAATCAACCTGCCTTCTTCTGCCAACTGTGGATGTCACCCAGATGCTGAACCTCCTGCCCCTGCCTCTGAGGTACAGGCTCTAAGAGTGAAGCTTGAAGCCCTAGAAGAGCTAGTGAAGGGTCTTAAGGAACAATGCCATGGGGGGTGCTGTTCTGCTGCTGCCCAAGCTGGAACAGGTAAGTGGCCCCAGGGGGTGCCCAGTGAAGAGAGCAGGGCATGCCAATGAGAGGAGAGGCATTTGGAGAAGAGGTAGATAGGAGAAAAAGCTGTCCAGGTGGGAGGAATCTCAGAGGGGCTAATGGAATTTGGAGAAGAAAGTCTACTTGTACTAATTTTTTCCCCTGACTCCCAACCTTTACAGGGCAGACAGATGTGCGGAGCCTATGTAGCCACCATGGTGTGTTTGACTTGGGCCGCTGTGCCTGTTCTTGTGAGCCAGGCTGGGCTGGTCCCACCTGCTCAGATCCCACAAGCGGTCCAGTCACCTCATCTTGTCTGGATGATTGCAACGACCAGGGTCGCTGTGTGGAGGGCCGTTGTGTCTGCTTCTCAGGCTATACTGGACCCTCTTGCAGTTGGCCTGCCTGCCCACAAGACTGCCAGGGCCGGGGCCAGTGTGTTCAGGGTGTCTGTGTGTGCAGGACTGGTTTCACTGGTGAAGACTGTGGAACCAGAGTGTGTCCCAAGGGTTGTAGCCAAAGGGGCCAATGTAAGGATGGAAAGTGTGTGTGTGACCCAGGGTACAATGGAGAGGACTGTGGATTGAAGAGTTGCTCCTGGGATTGTGGTGATGGTGGGCGATGTGTGGGTGGGCGCTGTGTTTGCTGGCCAGGGTACTCTGGTGAGGATTGTAGTATCCGGACTTGCCCTCGCGACTGCCATGGCCGGGGTCATTGTGAGGATGGGGAATGCATTTGTGAACCTGGATACAGTGGAGATGACTGTGGGGTACGGAGCTGTCCCCAGAACTGCAACCAACGTGGACACTGTGAAGATGGGCGCTGTGTGTGTTGGCCAGGCTATACTGGTGATGACTGTGGGAGCCGAGCCTGCCCCCGGGATTGCCAAGGTCAAGGTCACTGTGAGAATGGAGCATGTGTCTGCAATACTGGATATAGTGGTATTGACTGTGGGGTTCGGACCTGCCCTGGGGACTGCCTAGGCCGGGGCCGTTGTGAGAATGGCCGTTGCATGTGCTGGCCTGGCTACACAGGCAAAGACTGTGGATCCCAAACATGCCCAGGGGGTTGTCGAGGGAGAGGCAGGTGCCAGGATGGGCGCTGTGTCTGTGAACTTGGCTACACAGGTGATGACTGCGGGAGCCGTCGGTGCCCAGGTGACTGCAGAGGCCGAGGGCATTGTGAGGATGGTGTATGTGTGTGTGACAGGGCTTATACTGGAGAAGACTGTGGGCAGAGAAATTGCCCTGGAGACTGCCAGGGCCGGGGGAAATGCCAGGATGGGGTCTGTATTTGTGATACTGGCTACACAGGAGAGGACTGTGGGATAAGAAGCTGTCCCCGAGATTGCAGCCACCAAGGTACCTGCCGTAATGGGGTGTGTACCTGTTGGAAGGGCTACTCGGGAGAAGACTGCAGTCTTCGGACCTGCCCGGGGAATTGCAACCATCGGGGTCAGTGTGAAAATGGCCGCTGTGTGTGTGACATTGGCTATACAGGCCCTGCCTGTGGTATTCGAACCTGCCCTGGGGATTGCCGGGGCAGAGGCCGATGCATCCAGGGAATATGTGTGTGTCAGGAAGGCTATCGTGGTGAAGACTGTGGACAGAGGGAGTCACTGGCCGAAAGCTGTTCTGGGGGCTGTGGACTACGGGAACTCTGCCAAGCTGGCCAGTGTGTCTGCATTGAAGGCTTTGAAGGTCCTGACTGTGCCACCAGGACTTGTCCTGGGAACTGCGGGGGGCATGGGCTATGCCAGGAAGGGAGCTGTATATGCCATGATGGCTATGGCGGAGAAGACTGCAGGGAGGGTAAGAACTTCTTGTCTCTCCACTCCCTTTCCCTCCTCTCTCCTCTTCTCTTCTACTCCCTGTTCCTCTCCTCTCCTCTCTTCTTTCTCCTCTCTCCTCCCCCATAGACTAAGAAGCCAGAAGTGTGAGGGGAAGAGGATATATCTAGATTCTCATAGAAGAAAAGGAAGCTACTGAGGGAAGCCAGGGCTGTAGAAAACTGGTTGAGAGGATCTGGGGAGGAATCACATCCTCAAATGCCAAAAGCCTCATAAGAGCCTATTGGAGTGAAGAAAGACATGAGGATGAGATAAAAAGAGTCAATGGAGAAAGTAGGAAGTCAGGCAACAGAAGAGGCTAGAAATCTGGGGCTGGCACAGATTCTTCTCTCCTGAGAGTTTACCTTATAGAATCTATTATTTTTCCCCCTTCTCATCTTACAATCAATATTATTATTATTATTTTAACTGATATTTTATATATCACTTTAAAGTATACAAGATGCTTTACTTACAGTATCTCTTTGGAGTGTCACAACAATCCTAAAAGGTACCACAGGCATTATTATCCCCATTTTAAAGATTAGAAAATTAAGACTCAAGCTGAACAATTTACTCCAAAGTCACATTGCTTCTGTGGGCAGCAAAGTGGTTAAGGAGCTCTGGATATGAAGTGAGGAAGATCTGAGTTCTACCTCAGATCTACTTCAGATAGTTACCTGTGTAACCCTGGGCGAGTCATTTATCTCAGTTTCCTTAACTGTAAAATGAAGATAATATCTGCCACTTCCCAGGATGGTTGTGAGGACAAAATGAGATATTTATAAAGTGCTTTAAAAGCCTTAAAGTGTTATATAAATGCTAGTTATTGTTATTGTTGCTATTCTTCCTGCCCTAATGTTTCAAAATCATTGTAGTTCAGAGAAATTAAGGAGATGGCAACACATCTCAGAACTCTGAAGAATCACTCATTCATTCCAATACAACTAGGAGGGCAAGATTAGAATACTTGGATCCCTGAAGAAAAGTAGGAGATGGGCTTGGGACAGCTGAGATCACTTGAGTCCTACTCTAAAATGAGCCACTTATCTTATCCATGCCAGAAGCAAGGACAGGCATTTTTTTCTCCTTAGTTTCAAGATCTAATACTTTCCTCACCCCCTTCTTATTGTGGATTTTATAGGAATGGGTAGGATTCTAAGGAGAGGGGACAGAAGGGAAATAATGGCTATTCTCTCCTACTCTTTCAAACAGAGATACCTCCAATAGCAGGAATGAGGATACATTTGTTGGAAGAAACAACAGTTCGGACTGAGTGGACAAGAGCCTCAGGACCTGTGGATGCCTATGAAATCCAATTCACCCCTACAGTAAGAAGAGTATATTGTTTCTAAGTATGGCAACCAATAGACAAATTTCATTCTCTCCCACTTAGATTTTATTTCTGGTAGTCAGAGAGTCCTAGAGGTTAGGTTTGGAAGGGTTCTTGGTAATCATCTCCATAAGAATAAAGAAATCCCCTCAACAAATTCTTGACAATAATTTGCCATATGGTTGAATATCCCTAAGAACAGAGAGCTCTAACTTCTTGAAGTTACTCATTTCGTTGTTGGGAAGCCTTATTTGGTAGAATAGGAAGAAAAAAAATAAGCATTTATATAATTTATGTTATATATTATTTTCTTAATGATGTCAGGGACTATATGCCTGGGACTACATTAAGCACTATTTAAATATTACCTCATTTGATACTTACAACAACCCTGGGAGGTAGCTGCTATTATTCCCATTTTACAATTGAGGAAATTGAGGTGGAAGTTAAATGACTGGGAGTTGTTGAGGGTCATATCTGAGGTTCCTGACTCCAAGTCCAGTGCTTTATCCTTTACTCCACCAAATCCAGAATATCCTTTCATCTTTCATCTGAGTAAAACATTTGTCTTTTTAACATCTATCCACTGTTTATAACTGTGCCCCTGTCTCATCTTATACCTTAATTCTGTCATCTCTAGCATTAGCTATCCTATCAAGTTTTGTATTTGTAGTATAACAAATGAGATTGCCAAATGTTTTTGTCCACGCCATTGGCAAAAATCATGAAAAACAGTGAGTCCACTAGAGATGTTCTTTCAGGCTGACATTCCTTGAGTATGGCTATTCCACCAGCTATGGATACACAATTTTTCCTTTTTTTCCTTTTTTTTTTTAATTAAAGCTTTTTATTTGCAAAACATATGCAAAACATGCTCTTTCAACATTGACCCTTGCAAAGCTTTGTTACAAATTTTTCCCTCCTACTCCTCACCCCCTCCTCTAGATGGCAGGAAGTCTAATACATGTTACTTATGTTAAAATACTTGACCGATCAAATATGTATATATATATATTCATACATTTATCTTGTTGTACAGGAAAAAAAAAACTGAGAAGGAAAACGTAATATAAGCAAACATCAATAGAAAGTGTGAAAATGCTATATTGTTGTCCAGACTCAGATCCCACAGGCCTTTCCCTGGGTGGGATACACAATTTTTCAGTCATCTGGCCTGTATGTTACTATCTTATTCACAGGGATATCATGGGAGACTTTGGTAAGTGTCTTCCTGATGTTTAGGTGAATCATATCAATTTCATTCTTTTGGAGTATCTATTATATATGCAAGGCACCGTGTTATATCCTGGGCGTGTAAGGGGAACTAAATGTGATTCCTGTCCCCGAGGAGCTTACATGTCTAGATAAAGAAATAAGTATATAAGAAAAAAAATAACAATACAAATTGAATATCAGTGAATGATTCCATAGTAGATGAGAAATTAGGCTGTGATCACTGAGGGCTAAGGCAGCTGGGCTAATGGACAGGGCAGCACTTGAATGGAACCTTAAAAGTAGCACACCATATTCTACAGTTGTGGAATGAATAGTAATAGCTAATCTTTACATACATTATTCTTTTAATTCTCACAACAATCCCATGAAGCATGTCATCCCTTTTTTGCAGAGAGGTTAAGTAACTTTCCTAGGGTCATACAATTAATAATCCCGAGGCAGGATCCAAATCCATTTCAATTTCAGTGCTCATTGTGCTCTGCTGCCTCTTTACCTACTACTTCTTAGGACTATCAGACTTGGAGGAGGTCCTTAAGAATCAGGGCAGAGTGCCATTGAACAGCAAGCTGATTTTTCTCTTTCACCAGGCACTTTTCTCTTTCTGATTTCTTTACCAGTGTTTTACCAGATATTTACCAGTAAATATCATACCAAATTTTGCCCATTCCTCACCCTACCTTCTGTAGTTAAGTGGAGTTGAGATTTGAACCAAGAGGAAAAGTAGGATAAAAGTATGCCCCACTTTGACCTTGTGCTGACCGTCTCTTTCCCACAGACAGAGGGAATAGGTCGCCCATTCTCTGCACGGGTCCCCAGCTCGGCTTTAGCCTATGACCAGAGGGGGCTGTCCCCAGGCCAGGAGTACCAAGTCATCATCCGTGCCCTACGAGGTTCTAACTGGGGACCTCCTACCTCCCAGACCATCACTACCAGTGAGAGCTGGGGGCTTGGGGTGGGAATAATGGAGCTGAAATGGGGAGGGAATAACTGGGGAGCATGCCAGCTAGGAAGAAAATGGGAATGGTGGAGTAGAGGAAAAGTGCAGGATGACTGAATTCTTAAAAGTTGGGGACTGAGGGAAGTTAGAACCTCTCTGCTTCCAAATTCCTGACCCCTTTTCCTCCCTTATTTCCTGGGGCCCTCTAGTGATTGATGGCCCCCAGGATCTTCGGGTCACAGCTGTGACTCCAACTACTATGGAGCTAAGCTGGCTACGTCCTCAGGCTGAAGTGGACCGCTTTGTGGTGTCATACGTCAGTGCTGGCAACCAGCGGGTACGGCTGGATGTGGCACCTGAAGAAGACAGAACCCTGCTCACAGGGCTAATGCCTGGTGTGGAGTATGTCATGACCGTCACTGCTGAGAGGGGCCGAGCTGTCAGCTACCCAGCCTCTGTCAGGGCCAACACAGGTACAAGTGGATGTGAGAGGATCAAGAAAGAAAGGGAATTACAGGATTTTCATTATTTAGGTCATAGGATCATAACTTTAGAGACCACCTGTCCAGTTAGATTTTATAAATGAGGAAGCTGTGGCCCAGAGAAGGAATGATTTACCCAGGGGTTATATAGTGAATAAATGTCTTAAGGAAAGATTCGAACCTGACCCCAAGTCTAGCACAACTAAGCCATGTTGCCTTTCATGTTTTTTTTTCACTGACTAATTTTTTTCAGAGCACATCGAATAATTAATCATCATGTATTTATTAAGTACTTCTTATGTTCTAGCCTTCATACTAAGCACTGGACCTATAAAGACATTTATGAAATAGCTCCCACTTTCAAAAAGCTTACATCCTATCCAAGCTCAGGGTTATATACATAAATATCCATAGCAAGAGGAAAGGGAGAGCAGAGGTAATAAAAGGGATTAATTAGACTTTGGGAAGAAGTGACTACTGGTAAAATTTCTAGGGAGGCACTAGAACAGAAGTGAAGATGTCTCTAGGTATCTACTTCTCTTTAGTAGCCTAGTTTAGATGTAGTCTTTTTGAGTGGTCGAGAAAGTCCACCAAAACCCTAGGTTTTTTGGGAGATGTATTTGTCATAGAAGTTAGAATTCAGATTGGACATGGGTAAAAATCAGGTCAGTCAGATTAGCAGCCAGTAAGAGGTTAGCTTTAGGACAGGGAAGAGCTCTGTTGGGGTGCGGGGTTGGATTAGGAGGCAGATTGATGGGGGAATAATAAAGCCAAAGTAAGGGATATGGAGTCTCTTAACAAAACCCTTGGATCTTCTTTCTTTTTCTTCCCCTTTGGAGGTGGGAAGTTTGCCTCATTATGGCTCTCAATATCTTTTTCCTTTGGAATCTTTTCCTAATCTGTTTTCATCCTCTCTCCCTCTTCTCGACTCAAGGATCTATCCACTGACTTCTTTTCTTTCTAGGGATCATCATTGTGGGGCATGGTGGGTGGGGAATGAAAAGGGCTCTAGGAACAATAACATTTTTCTCTCCTTTATCATTCCAGGTGGGGCACAGGCTGAGGGAGGTGAGACCTCTAATAACAAGGGTTGAGAAGGCAGGGACTTGAGAGATTATTGGTTGGGAGACCTGGGAAGTGAGAGAAGCCCACTGATTCATTCTTTCCCTCCTCCCTTTTTTTGCCCCCTGGCAGCACCAGCCCACCACAATTACCAGGATATCCATCCCCCAGCCCCACCTCCTCGGCCCCCAGTCCAACCTCAACCCCGGCTGCCTCAGCCTATGGAGGAGGAAGATCCAAAGCCTAGGGAGGTGCCCTTGGGGCTTCCCCCACCACGGTTCTTGGGGAACCTCACATCAAAACTAGGCTTTTCCTGGGGTTCCGTGCAGGATATAGAGCGATACCTACGGGCCTCTGGCTACCCACTTCGTGGCAACCAGAGCTACACCTCAGTGGCCCGCTCCATCTATGCCTATCTGCAGCGCCGGGCAGGGGGTCTCTCTGTGCCCCCATCATCACTGTCCCACAAGCCCCAACCCACTGCCAATCTGGACCCAGATACCAGGAAACCAAACTCTGCCAAAGATATCTATGACCATAACTCTGAAGGTGTGGCCCAAGTGGAAGGGAGGCACATCCCCCTCCTACCCTCCTTACTTCCTGGCCCTTCCCCTCGCCATCCCAAACCTGAAGTATTGGGCAGCTCAGCTGATGGGGCCTTGCTGGTCTCTCTGGATGGTCTCCGTGGCCAATTTGAGCAGGTGGTGCTGCGCTGGCAGCCCCTCTCTCCTATGGAAGGGCCCAGCGGGGAAATTGCAGTACCAGGGGCAACACGCACCGCCCGCTTGCCTGGCCTGAGGCCTAGTACTACCTACCATGTGGAGGTCCATGGGGTCCAGGATGGGCAGGCCTCCAAGTCCTACGCCTTCATCACCACTACAGGTAGTGTGTGTTGTCTGCCTTGGGGACCTCCCCTTCCATCCACATATTTTGTCTTTTCAACCTAGAAGTTGCTTACCCAGCAATGCAGATCTTTCTCCTCTAACTATAAAATGTCTCCACATCTATGAAATGTGCACTGACCCTGCCCAAATTTGCCAATTGCCCCTCAATTCACTCCACACTCCATTTTCCTTCTTCCAGCATTTTACCAAGGTCAGCAATACCAGCATCTCCCTACAGCAAAAGTATCCTCTCCCTAACCCTCTTCCCTATAGCCAAAGACTCCACCAGGACCCAGACACAGGCCTGAGATTTAAAAAAAAAAAACAACAACAAGGTCAGAGCCATTTCGTGTGCTTAAGGTGGCTGTCAATTTTCATTTCAAGTCTTGGAGCACCCCAGTTTGATTTTTAGGGTAGTGTTAGAGGCAGGTGAATGGGATTGGGGTGAGGGAGGGTTGCCCATGTGGCCAGCAGACTTGAGAACAGGGATGTTGTTGTACAGATACCCTGAGGGTATCTCAAGGTAGCCCAAGGAAGGGGGAGTATTTAAGGTCCATCGCTGGTTGTTTCTTGTTTGCAAGATTGGTCTGGACTAAAAGAAGGAAAATCGAGGCCACCCCTGATTGGGATGGCATTAAAACTACTGTTTTTTCTTCCTCTGCCTCTCCCAGGCTGACTGCTCGGCCCTCCTCTCACCTTTTTCTCCCATAGGCAAAACCTGGGGCCTGGAGAAGGGAGCTGTGGCAGCTATGAGGAGTAGGGTGGAAATCTTCTTTCCCCACAGGACACAGATGTCATCTAGTCCTGGATGGAATTTTTCCCACCACCCCCTTGCTCTCCTCCCCTGCATCCTTTGCTAACAATCACCATCTCCTTTCTTCCAGGCTTCTCACTGCAGCACTAATGGAGGCCAGGATCCCCCCTAACTCACAGTTGGGAGGGATTTTAGGGAATATGAGGGTCTTTGAAGGGCCAGATTCCCCAGGCCACCTGGAGGTGGCGTGAGTAGGGTGATTTCTGGGTCTTTTAGGGAGATAGGAAGGAAATGGGTGTCTTAGGAGAATGG
Organism: Myrmecobius fasciatus; assembly: GCA_023553655.1. NCBI lineage: Eukaryota > Metazoa > Chordata > Mammalia > Dasyuromorphia > Myrmecobiidae > Myrmecobius > Myrmecobius fasciatus. Next base: position 35,726 of record JAJPUD010010806.1, read on the forward strand.
CGTATACCGTTTATTCTACAAGTATATATTGAACCCCTGCTATGCACTTAGTGGTATTCTCATCTCTTGGGATGCTGGAGGACCTGGACATCTCTGTGGGAACAAAGAGGAGATAGGGGAATCTGAGTTGTAATATAAGAAAACCAGGGAGCAAGCACAAGTCTCAGGGTAAATAAGGGACTTTTCAGGAAAGGGTAACTTATGGTGATAGGATGCTCAGGATAATGGAGGCCAGAGGAGAGAAGTTCAGTTTCTAATATTTTACTTTTATCCTCTCTCTCTCCCACCCTTCTTCCCTCTCTCCTTCCCCTTCTCCCTCCCCTCTCCATCCTTCTCTCCCTCTCCTCCACCTTCTGTTCATTAATCTTCCCCAGGCCTCTTTGGAGCCACAGATGAATCTCTTCTCTTAGGGCTGACCCCACCGCCAACAACCCAAGGGGCTCAGGCCCCTCTCCTGAAGCACCCAGGTAAGTTGGTAGAATTCAAGGTAATAGGCACAAATATAGCAGGTGAGCTTCCTGTATTATCCTAAAGAGCCTGACCTAACACCTTTGCTCAATTCTTACTTCATCTGCTGGTGCTTCACAAAAAGTAGCTGCTTGGGAAGGTTCAGTAGGGCTAACTGCTATTTCTATCCCTGTGGGGCTCTCCCTGAGAGAGTCCACTGCTCCCCTCATTCACCAAGGCATAGCCCAGATAGTCAAGGAGTGGGACTGCAGCTCAGACAGAATCTCAGAGGAGAGATGGAAATGTCAGCACCATAGGAAATAATGTATCAAGGAGCAAAGTGACAGAAAGAAGAGGGGTATAATAAGGCTGGTTTCAGGAGAAAGAAATGAGACAGTCAGAGATGGTACATGAAAAGTAAGAACTGAGTGATGGCCTAAAGAAGGAAGAGTATACAGGAAAGAGCCCTGGTTGAAGAGTCAGAGGATCTGAGTTCAAATTTTGATTCTTTTACTTCCTTGAACAAGTTACTCAACCTCTCCAGGCCTCAGTTTCCTCATCTTTAAAACGGTGGTGTTGGACTAGAAGATCTTAAAGATACATTCAAGTTCTAAAGCCTCTGACTGAGGAATTGGAGATACTGAAAAATGATAGAGAGAAGACAGAGACAGAAGGGATAAGGAGAGCAGAACTGAAGGATAGAAGACAGGAAGGACTGAGTGGCTCTTCCAAATAGGTTAAGAGAAAAAAGGGATGAAGAGGATAACAGTGCTGTATCTGGGAAGCTGAGTGCCAGAGGTCAGAGGGGAAGACAGACTAAAAGACAGAGGAGAAAAGAAACTATAAGGAAGAGAATGAGAACAAGGTGAATAAACCCTAGAGAGAAGGGGAAAAAAAACAAGCACTGAAGAGACAAGAAAAGAAGACTGAGTGACAAAGAGATTGATGAAATGAATCTTTGAGGAGAAAGGGTGGAAATTTGGAGATTTAGGACTCCAGCTTGGAGACCTGATAGTTCCCTTTTCCTATTGCCTTTCTTATACTTGGTCTGATCCTGCCCCCAAGAAGCTCTTGCAAGAAGTAGGAGAGGAGAGGCCCCTGTAGAGCTCAGGCCCCAGTGATACTCTCCACTTCATTCCCTTTCCCCACATCCCCTACTACCCCTACATTATAGTTCTCAGCACTGGGCAGGCTTTAGGCAGTGGAACTAGCACCTAGAAAGTTGGGCTTGTAGTGGATAGAACCATGTGGTCATTTCAACGAGTTCCTGCTGAGGGTAGAGCCCTTTCATGGATGGGGAGGAGTCTCCTAAGGAAGAGGTGGTGCCAGGGGACCTTCGGGTAGCCAGGCAGTCAGGGCTTTAGTCCCATACCCCCTACATAGTCATCCTCTATGAGGTGCCGGTGGCCTGCTCTCCCCACTCCTGGGGGCTAACCTCACCAGAGATACCCTTTGGAGGAATTGGCTAGGGAAAGAATCAAAAGGAAAGGACTTTAAACCTCATTAGTAATGGCAATAACCAAAGAAAGTACTACAGAGGTATTGAAACTAATAGAAGTAAGGGGTTGGTAGAGGGGGTGGAAGGTGTAGAAATAAAGAAGGGTATTGAACAAGAAAATAAACTACCAATCTCTTCCCTTTATTACCCAATAGAATGGATCATGTGGGCTCCAAAGCAAAGTCAATAAAAAGATTTTCGGGAAGACTGAAACTGAGAAACTGGGAAAAGAAAAGAAATGGAGAATATGAGGGAAGGTGTCATTGCTAGAAAAAAGGAGGGAACCTCTTAGATCCTGGTCAGAAGGCTTGCCCAGGCCAGAAGGGAGTTGTCCAGGAGAAAGAAGGGAGGCAAGGGAGAAAAGGAAGGGAAACTTGTTATTGCCTATTGTGATTTATCTCCACAGTTAATAAGTCTGGGGCACTTTCTGTCCCACCTCGACTTGGAGAGCTGCAGGCTCTAGATGTGTCCCCAAACTTCATCAACCTCCACTGGACTGTTCCTGAAGGCCGGTTTGATTCCTTCTTAGTCCAATATAAAGACAAGAATGGAAAGCCCCAGGGAGTGCCAGTAGAAGGTCTCCAGCACTCTGTCACCATCTTCCCTCTAGATCCTGGCCACAAGTACAAATTCACCCTTTATGGACTTGTAGGCAGGAAGCGCTATGGCCCCCTCACCGTTGAGGCTAAGACATGTGAGTGTGAATGGCTGGTCCTCTTTCTCCTGGCTACCCCCAAACACCACCTCATTTTATCTCTTTTTCTCTTGTTCCTCCCTCTCCCAAATATCCCTTTGACTCCATTCACTTAACATCTATTGAGCATCCATCCACTGCAAAGACATAAATATGGTTTTGTGGATGGGGCTAATGGACAGCAGTCTAAGGTTCTAAGACCTTGAAGTTACAGAATTCTTTCCCCATTCTGTATTCTGATAGGGCTAAGGAAATGAGAGATTATACAGGAAAGTTGGGAAGTATGCTACAAGGAAACTTTCCTATAAAGAAATAATCCCAGACAAAGAAGGGACTGACTTGTAGTAGAAAGAAGGATAAGATAGTTATTACCTTCTTTCCTTGATTTCCCTAATCTAGGGTGTGTTTGGAATAGGGAAAAGACTTTTTCCTTTTTCCCTGTGGCCTGTACCTTATTTCTTCTCTGTCTCCCTTTCTCAGCTTCTTTTCCTAACTCAGGAACTCTACCTCGCCTTGGAGAGTTGTGGGTAACAAACCCCACCTCTGATTCCATGCACCTTTCTTGGACTGTCCTTGAGGGCCAATTTGATTCCTTCCTGGTCCAATATAAGGATAGAGATGGGCAGATCCAAGTGGTTTCTGTGGAGGGGCCTGAGCATTCCATCACCATCTCCCAACTTGATCCTAGCCGGAGATACAAATTCATCTTGTATGGACTCATTGGCAAGAAGCGCCATGGTCCCCTCACTGCTGAGGGAACTACAGGTAAGCAGAAGCAAGGATGATACATGAAATCCCCATAAATCCCCAGCTTTCACATATTTCCTTTCCAACCTCATATCCAGCCTCTGGGGAAACTTTTCAAGTTTTGTTTTGTTTTGTTTTTTTGCTTTTTGCTGAGGCAATTGGGGTTAAGTGACTTGCCCAGGGTCACACAGCTAGGCAGTGTTAAGTGTCTGAGATCAGATTTGAACTCAGGTCCTCCTCACTTCGGGGCTGGTGCTCTATCCACTGCGCCACCTAGCTGCCCCATTTTCAAGTTTCTGATACCTTGACCTCTCCATATTTCAGGCTTTCTATGTTTCCATGTGCTGTACTAAATGGTATCTTTGTCTTTCTGCTGCTCTCTATGCGCTCAGGTCATATATAATTAGTTGACCATAACAGTTGGGTCAGGTACCAGACAATTAGGATTTCTTAGAAATTTCTACATGCTTATGTAATAACTGATTCCTCTTCAATCTTTAGAAATTCATATTTGGTCTCACTTTTTGTCTTGCTCTGTCTCAGCCCCCAAAAAAGGATATACCAAGAAACTCTGTTCTCCTCACTCTGGGTACAAAGAAAGGCCCCTAAAACTCTTGGGGATTCCTACCTTTGAGATTTGAGATTGAGGGAGATTTGACTTGAGCTTCCCTGATCCTCCTGGACAGTCAGCTAGGATCCCTTTAACTCATTTGTGGTTCGATATAAAGATAAGGATGGAAAACCCCAGGCAAGTGCCTTTTGAAGGACACCAGAATGAAGTCAATATCTCTGACTTAGAGCCCAACAGAAATATAAAATGAATTTCCATAGGCTCCAGAGCAAACATTGTGTAGGTCTTTCTGTGGTTGCTATCCCAGGTAAGTAAGAATAGTTAGTTAAGACTTTCTCTTTCTAGAGGCCCCTTACTTCCTTTGATTCTGGCTCTTTTTCCTCTATTCTGTTCTTGCTTCTTGTCCAGGCAAGTCCTAGAGTCCAGGAAATTCTTCAGTTATGTTTTGTTTCTATACTTTTTCTCATTTGTACTTCCCTAGCTCTGACATCAAACTCTCTATCCCTCCCTGATCTATTCTCCTCCTCCTCCTCCTCCTCCTCCTCCTCCTCCTCCTCCTATTTTCAGGTCTCCTTAGCAAAGTCATCCTTTTCTGAATTCTAGCTTTGATCTCTCATCTTTACTTTTTGTAGAGAAAACTACTCACTTCCTCCATATTTGTGAGAGTTGATTTTCCCCAAAATCTATCCAATTCATTCCTCCTTAGCTTTTCTCCATTATATCCTCATCTTTCTTCCATTTTCTTCTGTGTACTCCTAACAAATTCATTGACTCTTCTGTTTCTCATTGATTTATTATTTCTCTATCCCCCTGACACAATTAAAATCCTAGTTCGCCCCCTACTCACCTCCTTGTGTCTGGTTTCTGTTGCTTTTTCTCTAGTACTCACTTTTTCATATTCTATACTCTCTATCCCACTAAATTAAATATTCTTGCTGGTTTGTCCAAAGAATCCAAAAAAGGCCATGAAATTGCATTTCCCAGAATGTTTTACAATAGATTGGAATATTCTTTTGTCTTGATTTCTAATCAATTTGGGTTGAATTTAAGGTAATAGGGATGAACTGGAGACAGAGAGAAAAAGATTATTTTTAGAAAGACCTATTAGATTCTGAACTTGCTTGTTATTTTAATTTCAAGATTCTTTTCAAATTCCTTAATTCCATCCTTTCCTCAGTATATTTTGTCTACTTTAGTTGACTTATGGAATATTTTTGCTCCTATTCTATATTTCTTCCCTCATTTTTCCTTGCTCTGTCTTTCCTTTTCTCCAAAATTATATTTCCTTTTGTTTCTTAAATTTTACTTCTCTCCTTGTCTTTTTCCACAACATCACTCTCTTCTCTTGTAATGGTCTAGCTTCTTATTTGCCTTTTAGAGAATCTAGAGAAAGATTCTCTCTTACATAGACTATAGCATCTCCCCCCTTTCCCTGAGACAGACACTTATTATAACTTCTCAGGGTAACAACTCCATAAATGCAGAGGTCCTACTATATGGATTATGTATAGGAAATAGGACCAGCTTTAGCAGCAGATAGGTAAATATTTGAGGGGCCAGGAGAGGTCCCCTGCTCCACATAACTCCCACTTTGAATATTGAATTCTGCTTTTTAACAAATCATTGTTTATGTTTTCTTTTACAATTAAAATACCTGTGTAGATAGTAGGACTTTAAGTCCCATTGAATGAATGATTTTTTTCAGGCTTTTTCTCTTGACTGGGGAGAAGCAGTTTGAAAGGATCCAAGGGGAAAGAGGACATTGAAAGAAGAATGAGTATGAAGGCATGGCCTGATCCTAGTTGCCTAGAGAGGGTTAGGTTGTAGTTCACTTATTTAACCTCACAGTTACCCTTCCTACTATTCCTACCACTATATTTAGCTTCTAGGGATGTCCTGAATTCCTTGAAATATAGTAGAAACATCATTGGATTTGGAGTCAGAAAACTTGGGTCTTCTGTTTGATATTCATCAAATCACTTGAATTAGATAGGACCTTAGAGTCATCTTCATCTTACAGAAGACATCCCTGAAGCAGAGAAAGGTGTCCAAGAAAGGTCTTGTCCATGATTACACAGATATTAACTAGATTAGAAGTCTCCATGGTTCTGGACTCTTGGAAGTCTTATTCTTGACCCAGTTCTCCTTGACTTATTTCTATTACCTGAAGTATATTTTCTAGCTAATTATTAGGCAGGCCCTGATTATTATTTTAAAGGCAGATGGGCCTTAGTGTCACTAAATGACTAAGTGACATTAAGTCATATGGACTACTTCATGGTAAACACCATCTTTCTATCTTTCCCCTCTGAAGTCTTTTTGAATTGCTCTCAGTTCCTTTCAATAGTAAGAAATAAACTTTTGGGGTTCTTTCCCTTTCAAAACTTAACCTTTCTTTGGATAGCTCAATTTCTGTTTTCTTACCTCCAAACTTCTTTCTTGAATAGAGATCATTGGTCCTTTGCTCAATGACTGAACAAACCTTTTTCTGGCTCAGCTGTCAGCTCTATCCAGTTCTTCAGCTTCTCTTTGATGATTCATCATTAGGTATCCTGCCCATTCAATGAATTTTATAATATAATTATTTTAAAGATCTGGTAAAAAAAAAATCAACATAATTTCCACTAACAGAAAAGAAAGTCCAATAGCTTCTATTTCTATTACAGCTCCACTGGACACTGGGAGCCCCAAACCTCGAGTTGGGAAGCTGATAGTGACCGATGTGACTCAGAATTCCCTGCGTCTCCTTTGGACCATCCTTGAGGGAAAGTTTGACTCCTTTGTAGTCCAGTACAAAGACAAGGATGGACAGCCCCAAGTGGTGCCTGTTGAGGTTGGCCAGAATGAAGTTACCATCTCTGACCTGCAGCCCTCCCGGAAGTACAAGATGAATCTCTATGGACTTCTAGGCAAACAAAGGGTGGGCCCTATTTCTATAATTGTCACAACAGGTAAGCAAAAGTGGCCCACTCATCTCCATTCTTATTTCCTAATCCTCACCATCTACTCCTCTCACAAGCTGTTTTTTTAGTCTCCTTTATCTCTTTAGTCCTCTGCTTACCCTGTAACCTCCCAGAATCTGAATCAAAGCAAAGAATTCCTTGTTTTTCAGGAACAGTAAATTCATCCTTCCTAAAGCCATCTCATCCTGTTAGCTTTTTCTAGGCAGAATGGCTTCTCCTTCCCAAACCAGAAGTCCCTTAACCATCTAACCCAAAATCTACCTAAAGTCAACTTGGTACATTTCTCAGTGATTTAATGCATTCTTCCTTGTGATCTTTTGAGGCTTAGAAGTATTTAGGGCAGCCCTTGTGGGTGTCTTTTGGGGTCAAATAATCCATGTTCTTTAAATAAATAATCCATCTCTTTAAAGAAATATTGAGCCTCTATTTTTCATTGTTTTCTGGCCTTCTTCCAGGCATTTCCTCTCTTCCAAACTAGTCTCTACTCCTACTTCATGTCTTCTTCTTGGCTGACTTATCCATTTCTACTTCCAATACCATCTTAGGAAAATTTAATTTGCTCTTCAATGAGAGACTACTAGTGACTTTTACCTTCCATTTCAGGGTATAACCATTTTCTCTTTCTTTCCTTGTTCCAGACCCATTTCCTGTAGAGCCTCATCTGGGACAGGTGACAGTAACAAATGTGACCTCAGACTCCCTGCGCCTCTCCTGGACTATCACTAAGGGCGAGTTTGATTCTTTTGAGATTCAGTATAAGGATAGGAATGGACAGCCGCAGGTGGTGTCTGCAGATGGCATTCAGGATGAGGTTACTATATCTAGCCTAGAACAATCACAGAAGTACAAGTTCCTTCTCTTTGGCATCAAAGATGGCAAACACCACGGGCCCATCTCTGTTGAAGCAAAGACTGGTGAGTCAGAAGAACCAGCCCTCATCAATACTGCTTCCCTACCATTTCTTCCTACTGCTTTCTGTATTTGGTCTCTTTTCATTTCTATGGTTACCACACAACCTCTCACTCCTTCTTTTTCTCTGCTTTTTCTTTCTTCTAAGGCAGTGGTTCTCATTGGATCTCAATGGATCTCAGAATCACTTTAGATTCTTAAAAATTATTGATATTCTCAAAAAGCTTTTGCTTATCTGAGTAATATCTACCAAAACCTATTTGATTTTATTTATTTAATATTAAATTTGATAAAATTTTAAAATATTGATTCACTAAAAATAATAACAAATTTTACATTAACATAAGTAACATACACTAGGGTAGTAGTATAATATAATAATATCATATAGTAAATACAGTATAGTATAATGTAATGTTATATTTGCTATTCATTCATTTTCAGTTGTCTCCAACCCCTTGTAACCCCATTTGGGGTTCTCGTGGCATATACTATATATATTATACTTTTTGCAGTTTCCCTCTCCAGTGGATTAAGGCAAACATAGTTTAAGTGACCTGCCCCAGTTCATGCAGCTAATAAGTGTATAGGATAGATTTGAACTCAGATCTTCCTGACTCCAGATCCAGTGCTCTTACTTACTGTACCTCCTATAATATAATTAATATAGTAAATATAGCATATTATTAGTACATAAGTATAGTATATAGTATAGAATGGTATACTATAATAAATATAGTATATAGTATAGTAAAGTTAATATAATACAGTATAGTATCAATAGGCCAGGAGAATATTGAGCAATGTCATGTAGAAGAGTGTAGCATTTCTCTAATATGGGATTGTGTCCCCCACCCCCTTCTGGAAATGTGATCAAGATGTACACTGTAGGAGTGAGGGCAGCCCTGAGAGATGCAGAGGAAGACTTTGGCTCTGCTGAAGCTGGGGGTCCGGTGGAGCTTTCAGGGCCCCTTTGTTTCCCTTGCCCTTCCACTTCCTTTCTCTTTGAGCTATCTGCCAGTCCCATCTCTAGCTACTCAGAGGCCAAAACCTCCCCCCCTTCCTCCTACACTCATATCTTCCTGCTTCCCTCCTCCTCCCTTCCACAGGGCTTTGGAAACTGGGAACCAAAAGAAATAGAAGGCTTGCTGCCCAGGCCAGCCCGAGCCAGATGTCTCCCCTTTCCTGGGGCTCTGGCCAGTTCTTCCTCCACTCTCAATTGCTAGAAAAAACTCAACAATAACAATGCTGTCAGAACCCTCTGTATCCAGGGAGGTAGTAGCCCGCCAACTCTTTACCAGGCTCCAAGACTCTCCTCCTAAAAGACACCTGATCGGTTTCCCTAGTTGCCCTTTCCTTCCCACCACTACCATCTCCTCCCCTCCCACCCCCACAAATTAATTCCTTATGCAACTCAAAAATAGATGCAACTGCACCCCCAGCTGTTCTGCACTGTATTCTCAGGTTCTCTGGGTCCAAATAGGCAAGGAATGGAACTATGGCCAGTTCTAGATCATCTTAGGACTTCTTGGGTTCTCAGCCTTTCTCAGTACCTTAGGCATTCAGAAGGGGAGAGCCCCAGCAAAGAAAAATGAGGAAGGGGAAGTGCTGAGAGAGGAAGAAAAAAGACAGAGAAAGCAAGACCTGGGGTGGAAAAGGAGCTAACCCCACTTCCCATCCTTGGTAAGGAAGAGTGTGGTCCCTTCATTTCTGTTGGTGCTACTTTTGAATGGGGGCATGTAAATCTCTCATTTTACCTATCTGTATGCCTTAAGAAAGGCCAGAGCTTTCCTTTTTCCTAGTTACTCTTTCCCTTAATCCCTTGACTATAGAGACTTTCTCTAACTTTCTGCTCTAAGTCAGACAATGTGTTGGCCTCCAGCCTCTTGAAGTCACCTAACCTCTTAGAGACAACTCAGCCTCCTTTCTCACATCCTCTGAGAACCCAGCAGCTTCAGGTCTCATAGCAACTCACCACCCATTGAACCCTCACTTAGGGGAGAAACTGACAGCAGTGGCTGTGACTGAGGGTGCTGTGCCCTTAATCATGGACTATTCAGCAGGGATCCTTTGACTCCTTTGTGGGTTTAATACAAAGACAAAGATGGGCAGCCTCAGGTGGTGCCTGTGGAAGGGGACCAGAATGAGGTCATTGTTTCTGGCCTAGAGCCATCTCATAAATACAAGATGCTCCCCTGTGGGGAAGCAGTTGGGCCCTATGTCAACTATTGTTATGACAGGTGACTGGGTGTTAATAAGGCAGCTAGCACTTCCTACCTCATTTCTTCTGGCGCGGTAGTCTATGAACCTTCCTGTCATTTTTTGCTAGTTCCTCAGCTCAGTGAATACTGGTTTCTCTATCTCAGTCTAGCTTCAACAAAGCTAAATATAAATATAAATAAGACATTGTCCTTGACTTCTCCTTGATGCTTATAATAAAAGAGGTGATATCAAATATGCATACCAACAAACAAGCCTAAAATAGAATGCCCAAAGTTCAAAAGAAGTATACTTAACATGAGAATTCATGAGTCAGAAAGATCACTTCTGGTTATGGGTATCAAGGGATGAAGTACTGATGAATGTGGGAGCATTTGCAGGATTTTGAAAGATGAACAGAATTTCACTAAGGAGGGAATTTCATTAGGTAGGGAAAGGCATTTTGGGCATTGAGAATGGAGTGAGCAAAGACTCAAGATGTTTTCAGAGGATGAAAAATGGTCCTGTTTAACCTGACTGTGGAATGGAGAGATACATGTGGAAAAGGAGTTTTGATCAAGATTCCAGAAGGCTTTGAATGCCAGGCTAGGGAATTTGGACTTGAATTTCTCTTCTCCCACATTGACCAATGTGACTTTCCTGCTTCTATTTAGAGAAACAGTGAGAGATTAGGGAGAAATCCAGAGGAATCTCATTAGGATCATCAATTTAGGGCTGGAAGGGCCCTAACCTCACATATTTTATATGACATACCAATCCTTTCCTTCCCCTCTTCCCATTTTAACAAGGGAAAAACTAAGGCCTAGAGATCATGCAACTAAAAAGTGATTGAGGCAAGATTTTGAATCCAGCCCCTTTTTGAATCATAGTTCCACCATTAGCTGTGTGTCCTTAGTCAAATCGCTTAATCTCTCCTAGCTTAATAAGGAGGTGGAAATAGCTTATCTCTAAAATTCCTTTTTGTCCTCTAGAAATGTTCTTTCCTCCAGGATGTCAGGGAGCATTTTGTCTTGTAACTGTCCTTAAACATGTAATGTTATATATCTAATCTATATTGGTCTTATATCTCTACCAGATGACAAATTCCTTGTGGGCAAGAACTACATCTCATCTAAATTCTATATCGCTTCAGTTCTTAGTAGAGTGCTTTGAAAAAGTATATCCTGAACAAGTATTTGTTATATTGTGCTATTATGTTATACTATAGATACTTGATAAATAAATCCTTAAAGTTTCTCCACTTATCTCTCATCATTCTTCCAAGTGAGTGAGGGTAGGTATCACAGGGTTAGGCTTAGTTTCTTTGCAAATAGTGACCAAGTTCAGAAAAAGAACAAACCCATTTTTTTTTTTGTCTAATGCAATCCTCTCCTTTCTGCCTGTCCTAGTACCACGAGAACAAGAAACTCCAGTTCTCACATCCCTAGCTACTGATGCCCTTCAGTTGTCTGCTAAACCCCACCTGGGAGAGCTAATGGTGACCAATGCCACATCAGATTCTTTGCAACTCTCATGGACTAGTCCAAAAGGCCAATTTGAATCCTTTGTGATCCAGTACAAGAATGGGGATGGACAACCTAAAGTTGTACATGTTAAGGGTGACAAAAGCACAGTCATCATTTCTAGCCTGGAGCCAGATCACAAATACAAGATGAATCTCTATGGTTTCCATGACGGACAACGCATGGGCCCCATCTCCATCACTGGTGTTACTGGTGAGTAAAAGCAAACAGATCCTGAGAGGTGGGTCTCTGAGCCAGACTAGATCCTTCTTTCTTTGTCATTGATTTCATGCCTTATTTGGTTTAACCCCTTGGGATCCAGTTTCCAGTTTTCCATATTTGCACTTGAGACTCCAAGTTCTGTTTGAGTTTGAGAGGTCTCTATCTGAGACCTTTACTCTCCTAGGACTAAAATAGATTTTTGGGAAGTTTCTGGCTTTTGCTGAGCTTCCAATTCCTAAATATTAGGATTAGGTTCAGCAGTTCACTGTAGAGGTCCTAGAGATTGCCAGTTAGTAGGAATGTTTGTAGGGAGGAATGAACTTATCAAATTACAACACAAAGGCTTCTTAAATTAAATCGAATGCTATGACTGATTCTAGAAGCTATAGCTCTAGTGATGGGTTGGAAAAAATTCCATTTTGTAAAAGCATTTGATCTTGTTGGGAGCCAAGGAACTCCCAAGATTTCCCACAGAGAGAAACAGAATTGTAGGGCATCAGTATGTAATGATATAATGATATCTGTGTATGAGCACACAGGACTAAGGATTACCTATTTCTTCTTCTTTTTATGTCCTTAAGAGAGATGTTCTTGGACTATTCAGGGTTCGTGGAACAGAAGGTCACAGAGATGAACCTGAGTCTCTTAGCCTGCCATGTGGCAGAGGCTGGGTCAAGATGACTGTTTTCTAATGTATGAAGTTGCCTGGCTTGATGGTGTGGGAGGCACTCACACATACATCATAGGGCTGTGAACAACCAGGCAAGTTAGAATCCACATTTATTGGTTCAGAATTTATACTCTTAGACAATATGAAACATTGCTCAGAACTATTTAGCAACAGGAAATTGCATGCCTTCACCTTGACCCTGCATCTAGAATTTCCTGTTTCTGTCAAATGACCTTTTCATTTATCAGATACAGGTAATCAAGGTTTTAGGTCTGTAGAGTTTATGAGGCACACTCATAATGAAAAGTAAATGTGTTGAATTCTTCTATGGAGAATCCTTTGTCAAACCATTTCCCAAAACTTCTCTCAACTACCTCTTTGCTTTCTGATGCAGGTGGAGAGTGTGGAATGGAGATGGGGTAGAGGGTGGTTCTGAACTATATTCAACCATAGATCATAGAGAATAAAATATAAGGAGTGTATAGGTGTGTGTGTGTGTATATTTGGGGACTAGCTCTGTATCTCAGAATATAAACAAGAAAGGTTGGTTAAGCACTGGGAAAGGGGTCAGTTTCTTTCTTTAGCTCACTGATCCAGGCTTTGAGAAAGCTGATGGTTTAGTACTAGGGTCTTTCTCATACTCCCCATGCCCCTTCTGCTCCTGTTCTGGTGGCTTCCATGATCCTCGTCTCCCCACTGATCTCAATTACCTCAGATAAGGATTTGAGCCTCATAGCAGCTAGAAGTCCAAGATCCTATAGTATGTCACTGTCACCTATGTGACAGGTAAAAGAGACTTAGTCATATCATAGTTACTCCAGTCCCTGATTCTTGAATGGTCAGTAAAAAGTCTCTCTCAAGATTAAATGAAGAGGAAATAGGGAGTCAGTCTCATCACATTCCAGTCCCTTATATTCTGTTTTCCTCATGAGAACTTGGGGTCCTTTAGCTGCCACAGAAATGAAATATTATTGCATAAGCACCCACTTCATCACATAATCCCCAGAAAGATAAATATTGCATTCTCATAAGAGGAACATGAAAAGTTCCAAGAGATAAAGCTTTCCTCACACTTGTCTTTATGTGTCTCCAAATCTCAGCACTACATGAGGAAATGAAGATTCCACCTCCCACAGTGCCTGACACTAAGGCCCCTGAACTCACAGAGAAACCCCACCTAGGTGAACTGACAGTAACACTGACAGTCACTCCTGACTCCTTAAAGCTTTCTTGAACCATCTCCCAGGCAAACTTTGATACCTTCTCAATCCAGTACAAGGACAGGAATGGGGAACCTCAGTCTGTGTGGGTGGGGGCAACCAGAATGAGGCCACTATCTCTGACCTGGAGCCTGACCATAGATACAAGATGAATCTGTATGGTTTCCATGGTGGACAGCGTGTGGGCCCAGTCTCTGTCACTGGTGTAACAGGTGACTCAAGGACAATATAATAGACTCGGAATAACAATTACTCCTTTCCATTCGGAATTAACTACTTTGTCAACTCTGATTAGGTGCTAGGCCCTCATTAATTGTGTCCATTGTATACTGTGTCCATATTACCTATACCCACAGAAGACAAATCAATCAATCAGTCAGTAAACATTTATTGAACATCTACTATATGCTAGATACTTCTTCCTTTGGGTTAAACGCCAAGCTCAGAGCAAGTTCAGGTGTAGGTTGACCCAGGAGCAGAGTGCAGGCAAGGGTGCTGGGGTAAAAAACACCTGAATCTTGAATTATTCACTACTAAACAGCAAGAAGCATGTAATAGAGTTGTTTGTGCCAAAAATTTTGAGTGTGCTTCCCTGGTCAGAATTTGACAGAGACCAACTAAGTTCCACTCTTCTAAGAGTAACCTTTGGGTTACTTTTCTAATGACTTTTCTTCTTTTTTTTTTTTCCTTTTTTTTTTTTAAATTTTATTTTATTTGCATAACATATGTGTGGGTAATTCTTCAACAATAACCCTTACATAGCTTTCCGTTACAAATTTTTCCCCCCAACTTCCCCACCCCTTCCCTAGATGGCAGGATATCCACTACATGTTAATTATGTTAAAATATTGGCAAATCGAATATATGTATACATATTTCCAAACTTATCATTGTTGTGCAAGAAAAATCTTATCTACACAAACGATATATCAGATAAAGGAAACACAATGTAAGCAAACATCAATCAAGGAGTATGAGAATGTTATGTTGTGGTCCATATTTCGCATCCCTCTCTCTGGGTGTATATGGCTTTCTTCAGTGAACAATTGGAGGTGGTTTGAAACATATTATTGTTGAAGAGAGCCATGTCCATCAGAATTAATTGTCATATAGTACTGTTGTTGCCGTGTATAATGATCTCCTGGTTCTGCTCATTTCACTCAGCATCAGTTCATGTAAGTCTCTCCAGGCCTCTCTGAAATCATCTTGCTGGTCATTTCTTACAGAACAATAATATTCCATAATATTCATATACCATAATTTATTCAGCCATTCTCCAATTGAAGGGCATCTATTCAATTTCCAGTTTCTAGCCACTACAAAAAGGGCTGCCACAAACATTCTTGCACATGTGGGGCCTTTTCCTTTCTTTATGATTTCTTTGGGATATAAGCCCAATAGAAATGCTGCTGGGTCAAAGGGTATGCACAGTTTGATAACTTTTTGAGCATAGCTCCCAATTGTTCTCCAGAATGGCTGTATCCGTTCACAGCTCCACCAACAATGCATCAGTGTCCCAGCCCTCCCACAACCCCTCCAACATTCATCATTAACTTTTCCTGTCATTTTAGCCAATCTGACAGGTGTGAAGTGGTATTTCAGGGTTGTCTTGATTTGCATTTCTCTGATCAACAGTGATTTGGAGCACCTTTTCATATGACTATAAATAGTTTTAATTTCATCCTCTGAAAATTGTCTGTTCATATCCTTTGACCATTTATTGATTGGAGAATGGCTTGAATTTTTATAAATATGAGACAATTCTCTATATATTTTAGAGATGAGACCTTTATCAGAACCCTTGAATGTAAAGATGATTTCCCAATTTATTACTTCCCTCCTAATCTTGTCTGCATTGATTTTGTTTGTACAAAAATTTTTTAACTTAATATAGTCAAAGTTATCTATCTGGTTTTCAATTAAGAGTTCCAGTTCTTCTTTGGACATAAATTTATTCCATCTCCAAAGGTCTGAGAGGTGAACTATATTACATTCCTCTAATTTACTTATAGTATCACTCTTTATATCCAGATCATGAACCCATTTAGATCTTATCTTGGTATGTGATGTTAGATGTGGGTCAAGCCCTAATTTCTTCCACACTAGTTTCCAGTTTTCCCAGCAGTTTTTGTCAAATAGTGAATACTTACCCCAAAAGCTGGGGTCTTTGGGTTTATCAAAAACCAAATTGCTATAGTTATTGCCTAGTTTGTCTTGTGATTCTATCCTATTCCACTGATCGACTACTCTATTTCTTAGCCAGTACCAAATGGTTTTGATGACCGCTGCTTTATAATATAGTTTTAGATCTGGTACAGCAAGTCCACCATCGTCAGCCTTTTTTTCATTAATCCCCTTGAAATTCTTGACCTTTTGTTTTTCCAAATGAACTTTGCTACTATTTTTTCTAGATCTGTAAGATAATTTCTTGGGAGTTTGATTGGTATGGCACTAAATAAGTAAATTAGTTTGGGTAGTATTGTCATTTTTATTATATTCGCTCGTCCTACCCATGAGCATTTTAAGTTTTTCCAATTGACTAGGTCTGATTTGATTTGTGTGGAAAGTGTTTTGTAATTTAGTTCATATAGTTCCTGACTATCCCTTGGCAGATAAATTCCCAAATATTTTATACTATCAACAGTTATTTTGAATGGAATTTCTTTTTGTATCTCTTGCTGCTGAACTTTATTGGTAATATATAAAAATGCTGATGATTTATGTGGATTTATTTTGTATCCTGCCACTTTGCTAAAGTTGTGAATTGTTTCTAGTAGTTTTTTAGTTGAGTCTCTAGGGTTCTCTAAGTATACCATCATGTCATCTGCAAAGAGTGATAATTTGGTTTCTTCACTACCTACTCTGATTCCTTTTATCTCTTTTTCTTCTCTTATTGCTGAAGCTAACATTTCTAATACAATATTAAATAGTAATGGTGACAGTGGGCAGCCTTGTTTCACTCCTGATCTTATTGGGAATGGTTCTAGTTTGACTCCATTACATATGATGCTTGCTGAAGGTTTTAAGTAGATACTACTAATCATTTTAAGGAAAAGCCCATTTATTCCTATACTCTCCAGTGTTTTTAATAGGAATGGGTGTTGGATTTTATCAAAGGCTTTTTCTGCATCTATGGAGATAATCATATGGTTTTTATTAATTTGGTTATTAATATAATTGATTATGCTAATAGTTTTCCTAATATTGAACCAGCCCTGCATTCCTGGTATAAATCCTACTTGGTCATGATGTATTATCCTGGGGATGACTTTCTGTAATCTTGTTGCTAAAATCTTATTTAAAATTTTTGCATCAATATTCATTAGGGAAATGGGTCTATAGTTTTCTTTCTCAGTTTTCTCCCTACCTGGTTTAGCTATCAGCACCATATCTGTGTCATAGAAGGAATTTGGTAGTACACCTTCTTTCCCTATTTTTTCGAATAGTTTATATAGTATTGGGATTAATTGTTCTTTGAATGTTTGGTAAAATTCACATGTAAATCCATCTGGTCCTGGAGATTTTTTCTTAGGGAGTTGATTAATAGCTTGTTCTATTTCTTTTTCCAAAATAGGGCTATTTAAATAATTTATTTCCTCTTCTGTTAATCTGGGCAATCTATATTTTTGTAGATATTCCTTCATTTCATTTACATTATCAAATTTATTGGCATAAAGTTGGGCAAAGAAACTCCTAATTATCACTCTAATTTCCTCTTCATTGGAGGAAAGTTCTCCCTTATCATTTTTGAGACTAATAATTTGATTTTCCTCTTTCCTTTTTCTAATCAAATTAACTAAAGGCTTATCTATTTTGTTGGTTTTTTCATAAAACCAACTCTTACTTTTATTTATTAATTCAATAGTTTTCTTATTTTCAATTTTATTGATCTCCCCTTTAATTTTCAGAATTTCCAATTTGGTATTTAATTGAGGGTTTTTAATTTGGTCTTTTTCTAGCTTTTTTAATTGTAAGCCCAGTTCATTAATCTTCTCCTCTGTTTTACGCAAGTAAGCATCTAGAGATATAAAATTACCCCTTATAACCACTTTAGCTGAGTCCCACAAATTTTGGTATGTTGTCTCATTGTTGTCATTCTCCTGGATGAAATTTTCGATTGTGTCTGTAATTTGCTCTTTCACCCATTCGTTCTTCAGGATTAGATTATTTAATTTCCAAATAACTTGTGGTCTATTTTCTCCTGGCCTTATATTACATGTGAGTTTTATTGCATCATGATCTGAGAAGGATGCATTTACTATTTCTGCTTTTCTGCATTGGATTTTGAGGTTTTTATGCCCTAACACATGATCAATTTTTGTATAAGTTCCATGAACCCCTGAGAAAAAAGTATATTCCCTTCTATCACCATTCAATTTCCTCCAGAGATCTATCATACCTAACTTTTCTAGCCTTTTTTTAACCTCCCTAACTTCTTTCTTATTTATTTTGGAATTTGATTTATCTAATTCTGAGAGAGCAAGGTTGAGATCTCCCACTAGTATAGTGTTACTGTCTATTTCTCCTTGCATCTCTCTTAACTTCTCCTCTAGGAATTTGGATGCTATACCACTTGGTGCATATATGTTAAGTATTGATACTGCTTCATTGTCTATGGAACCCTTTAGTAAAATGTAGTTTCCTTCCTTATCTCTTTTAATTAGATCTATTTTTGTTTTTACTTGATCCGAGATAAGGATTGCTACCCCTGCCTTTCTTTGTTCGCCTGAAGCATAGAAGATTCTGCTCCAGCCCTTTACCTTCACTCTGTATGTATCTCTATGTTTTAGATGTATTTCTTGTAAACAACATATTGTAGGATTCTGGCTTTTAATCCAGTCTGCTACCCGCTTCCGTTTTATGGGAGAGTTCATCCCATTCACATTCACAGTTAAAATAACTATATCTGTATTCCCTGCCATCTTATTTACCCAGAGTTATGATTTTCTCTTCCCTTTCCCCTCCCCAGTACTTTGCTCTTGATGACCACCTCCCACCAATAATCCTCCTCCCTTTAGAGTCCCTCCCTCCCCTTTATACCTTTCCCCTAATCCTTCTATTAGTTTATCCCTTTCCTTTTCTCCTTTCCCTCCCACCTTCCCACAAGGAGGGTCAGTGCTTTTTTTGAAGCCAAATGTTTCTGATATACTCTCTTAGAGTCCAATCTAATGAGAGTAAGGTTTACACAATACTCATCACCCTCTCTTCTTTCCCTCAATTATATTAGATCTTCTATGTCTCTTTATGAGATTTTGCCTTATTTTACCTCCTTTATTTTTACATTATTTTGCCTCCTTTTCCCCCTCCCCCCTTTTTCTTTTTCAGTATGATATCCCTTCCACCTCTATTTTCTTTTCCATTATTATCAAAGAAAAATCAAATTATACTGCCATTCTTTAAAGGATACCTATAGTAGGAATATAGTTCTCAAGAGATTTCCTTTTTACCTTTTTATGTTTCTCTTGAGTTCTCTATTTGGAGGTCAAATTTTTTGTTCAGATCAGGTCTTTTCATTAGAAATAGGTGAAATTCTCCTGTATCATTGAATGACCATCTTCTTCCCTGGAAGATGATGCTCATTCTAGCTGGATAACTTATTCTTGGCTGTAATCCAAGTTCTTTTGCCTTTCGGAATATCTGGTTCCAGGCCCTTCGATCCTTCAATGTGGAAGCTGACAGATCCTGTGTAATTCTAATGACAGTTCCTCGGTATTTGAACTGTTTCTTTCTAGCTGCTTGCAATATCTTTTCCTTGGTGCGATAGTCCTGAAATTTGGCCACGATATTCCTTGGGGTTTTAATTTTGGGGTCTCTTTCTGGAGGTGATCGGTGAATTCTTTCAATGCCAATTTTGCCTTCTGATTCTAAAACATCAGGGCAATTCTCTTTCATGATGTCCTGGAAGATAGCATCCAGGTTCTTTTTTTCATCGTGGCTTTCAGGGAGTCCGATAATCCTTAAATTGTCTCTCCTGGATCTGTTTTCCAAGTCAGTTGTTTTTCCTAGGAGATATTTCATATTTTCTTCTATTTTTTCATTTTTTTATTTTTGTTTAACTGATTCTTGAAGTCTTTTTGAGTCATTTACTTCTATTTGTTCAATTTTAATTTTTAAAGTATTATTTCCTTCAGTTATCTTTTTTAGCTCCTTTTGTAGCTGGCCAATTGAATTTCTTGATTCAATGCATTCTTTTTCCATTTTGCCAGTTTTATTTTTCAGTGAATTGTTGTCTTTTTCCAATTCACCAATTTTGTTTTTCAGTGAATTGTTGTCTTTTTCCAATTCACCAATTTTGATTTTCAGTTCACCATTTTTATTTTCCAGTGAATTGGTGATTTTTTCCAATTCACCAATTTTGTTTTTCAGTGAACTGTTTTCTTTTTCCAATTCACCAGTCCTATTTTCCAGTTTTTGATATTTCTGTTGCCCTGATCTCAATTTATTTCCCCATTCTTCTTCTAGCTCTCTTTTGAGATTCTTAATGCAATCATCCAGGTAAGCCTTCTGAAAGGGAGACCAACTTAAGTCTGCCTTTGTGGCTTCATCTGGGATTGTTTTCATAATGTCAGGATCTGGGGACTGTTCTGTTTTTTCTCCGTAAAAGCTTTCTATGGTGAGAGCTCTCTTCTGCTTCTTGCTCATGATTTAAAGTTGGGATATTGGTCAAAACCGGAGAATACTGCAACAATTTATATTTGCCCTGGGGCAGTTTGCCGAGTTGACTTCCGGTCTGAGGCTGGTCGGGCTAGATTCGCACCAGGACCACGTTTTCAGTTGTTCTCGATCCACCCCCTTCCAAAGGCAGATCTGCCAAAGCACCTGCCCGCAAGCAGAGCAAAGTGGCCCAGGCGTCTCCCAGGGGCTTCCTGGGTGCCCAAAATCCGCCCCTCTATGGCAGCCCTGACTTCCGCCCCGGCTGGAGTCTGATTGAGACCAGAGGCCGATTTCCCCTGAGGCTAACCTTCTCTGGAGTTCTTTCACGGTAGATCTTTGATAGAAGTGCGTTGTAGTCCGAATGCTTGGAGTTGCTCTCACTTAGAAACCAGTTGGAAGGCTTACTTTGTCTGGGTTTGAGGGAATGTCCCGGGAGCTCACAGAGAAAGCTGTCCGCAGTTTGCCATCTTGTCTAATGACTTTTCTAATCATCAGTTTTAACTGACTTTAAAATCCAATGATATTGTTCCCAATTTCTAGGTTCTTGATATTTCTTTCTAGCAGCTATACTGGTCTGCCTAAAGAAAAGAGGAAGTGCCCAGGGTAAACCAACCCCTTCTCTCAAAGTAAGTTTTAGTTTCTCTCTGGATCTCTTTATCAGCTCCTAAGGAGGACATCACTGAATCTCCTGAAACCTCTTTTAAACCTCGATTGGGAAAAGTAACAGTGACAGATTCAACTCCAGACTCCCTGCACCTCTCTTGGAGTGTCCTAGGAGGTCAGTTTGACTCCTTCATGATCCAGTACAAGAATGGGGATGGACAACCTAAAGTGAAACATGTCAGAGGTGAACAGAAGGAGGTCACTATCTCCGGACTAGAGCCTGATCACAAATACAAGATGGATCTCTATGGTTACCATAACAAGCAGCGCATGGGCCCTATGTCTGTTATTGGCATAACAGGTGGGTAAGGAGGGTAAGTAGTTGAGTGTGGCTCTGGAGCAAGCTTTGCATGTCAGGGGCAACTTGAGGTTTTCTCCTTAGAGGTCATTGTCCTTGTGTCTCTGTTCCTTCTCTAGGGTCATGAAGAGTCAGACATTGACTAAAAACAACCCAACAATAAGAAAAAACTTCCTGACTCTATGTACATTTTTCTAACCACTGTTCCACCTACCTTCCCTGATTGATATTTTCCTCTTCTTGGTAGTAGGGTAATAGACGATAAGTGAGTCATGAGACATAGACTGTCAGATGTGTTAACATTTTTTGCTTGATGATATTTCTTCTCTAAGATTTTTGTGCTTTAGGGCCATAAATCTGTTTTCTACTTCTCTCTGAGGACTGTGATTCCTCAAATCTGTTTGGATTTGAAGGGAAGATCATATACTCACTTGAGGCAGGAAGTAAAGAAGGGAAGGCTGTTTCTCAAAGAGGTTATGAGATAGACTTCAGAACTGTGGACTTTTGTTTGCCTGGTGTCAAGTATCCCCTTCTACAGTTCTCACTGGTGAACTATAACCATCTTCATAGTATATCAGGACATCAGACCACAACCAGGGATCTCTGGAGCTTTGATAGGCATAATTTGAATTGGTTCTCCAAGAACTGAGTCCCTAAGTCAGAAGAAAATCTCCTAGTTCCATGTACTAGATGCATATCTTTAAATTTAAAAAAAAATTATTGTAAATGCAATTATTCATGGTATTTATTATAAATAAAATATTATTTAAAAAATCTTTTTTTTCTATATTTCTGTCAATATCTCCCTACCCAATAAAACCTTCTCCTATAAAAAAGAAATAGAATCAAGCAAAAAATGATAACACATTAACATATCTAACAGCCATTGACAAAGGGAGAAGAGAGATTTCATTGAGAATAGTCTTTATTTTTTCACTGAAGTATGAAAACTAAGAAGGAAAGGAGGGTGGGATGACATGGAAGGTTTGAAAAGAGCAGTCTCTGGGAAGAGTTAGTTAGAGAAATTAATTGACTCATACGAGGCAAAGTTCCCAGTACATTTATTATCTTTAAATTTATAGTTCCAAAACTTTAGTTTTCCCTCTGTGTTTCCCTTCCCCAGTCCCATAACATATGAATCAAATCCCTGTGCCCACAATACTAGAAACTGAAGCTTCTGAGTGCACAGGGAAGCCTGAACTAGGGGAACTGACAGGGACAGGAACCACCCCAGACTCCCTGAAGCTGTCCTGGACCATCTCCCAGGGAGAGTTTGATTCCTTCACAATCCAGTACAAAGACAGGGAAGGGAGACCCCAGATGGTGCGTGTTTCGGGAGACCAGAATGAGGTCACTGTCTCTGAGCTAGAGCCTGACCACAGATACAAGATGAATCTGTATGGTTTCCATGATGGACAGCGTGTGGGCCCAGTCTCTGCAACTGCCAAAACTGGTGAGTGAGGGACAATGGAATCATCAAGGAACACTTGATGTCATAGTTTGACTCCACTGGGGTGGTTGGCCTCCTGTCTCTGTGTCCTGGCTCTTTGAAACTAGTGTGAGCAGTTTGATTCTTTCCCTAAGTTATCACACTCCATGGACTCTCTAGCACTCAGAGAAAATGAAAGCAGATCATGGAAGAGCCAGAGACTCAGCAGTTCTCTTCTGTGAGGAGACCTGTCTTCCTGTGGCTGTTGTCAGTTCCTGGGAATTCTGGATGGTCATTTTATCTGTTACTCAATCAGTCAATAATCATATATCAAGCATCTACTATTAAACATTTTTCTAAGTGCTGAGAATACTAGGAAGGCAAAAACATAGTTCCTCTTC
>JAJPUD010010807.1:0-58831 GCA_023553655.1 Myrmecobius fasciatus
CAAATAGTCATCTTTATTTCACTTGAAGACTTCCAGGGATTGTACATTAATCCCAGAAACTGCCCATTATCTATTTGAAAAGCTCCAATTATTGGATAGTTCTTTTTTATATTGAACCAAAATATGATTCTCTGTAAATTATTGATCCCAGTTTTATCTTCAAAGACCACTTAATTAAATCCAATTACTTTTCCATGTGTCTGTCCTTCAAGAATTTAAAGAAAGTTGTCATGACTTCCACTATATCTCCTCTCCAGGCTAACAATCCCTACTTTCTTTAAGAAATGACCATATTATATGGTTTTGAGTCTTCTCACAAGCTGATTATCTTTCTCGGGACTCCTCATAGCTTATCATTGTTTTATCCAAAAATTGTGGTACCCATCAGTGAATGCAGAGTTCCCAAGCCATGTCAACAGCAGATTTACCTTCTTCTTTATTCTATACACTATGCCTCATATTAATTTGATCTGTGGTCCCAAAAGCACAGCTCTGATGCTGGACTTACTTAGGGCTTACATTTATTTCCCCCATATGAACTGTTATATAGCCGTATCTCCAATTCTACCTTACCCAGTACTTAGTATTGTGATCAAAACATAGCCAAAGCTTAATACATGTTTATAGACTAATCCTGTATTGGTCGGAAATTTAAGAAAAAATCAAAATTTAGCAATTTATATTTGTCCCTAGTATGTTAAATTCAGCCCTTTATTCAGGCTTGGGAAGATCTTTTGGCTCTCAATTCTATCAACCAAGATAAGTATTAGCCATACAATACTGTCCATCTTTGTATGTCATCAAAGCTCTGATACACATATTCTCATCTCCATCACTCACAAGTAAAGTAATGATTGACCTCAAGTATCCAAAGGCTATTTTGGAGTAGAGGGATCAGATCTGTTCTGCTTAATAATACTTAGAAAGAGATGGAAGCGACACTAAGAAACTGTAAAGTCAGATTTGGGTTCAAAAAGAAAAACTTCACTGAACAAAGCCCTCCTAACAAGAAGCCCTTTAGCAATGCATCCACTCTCTGTGACTGTCCAAAAACAAAGGATGGATGACTCTTAATGGGGGAAACTAGAGAAGGGATTCTGAATTAGACATCGATTGCTCTGGATTGTACTTAAGGACCCATTAATCATTTAGATTCTTGATTCTATCAGAATGTTCAATAGAAGATGGCTTAACACATTGTAGCATTCACTGGACCCTACCTCTGAGACTACCATAGCATCATAGACTTAGAAATGGAAAGTACCTAGTTGTTTCTACATGCTACAAATAGAGAAATGGAAGGTGGTCAAACTTAAGGATGCAAAGTTACAAGGTTAATCATAAGAAGAGCAAAGACTATCAACTAAGTCTTCTGACTTTAGCACTCTTCCATCTTATTAGATTGCTATCAATAAGAATGTAAGCTGAAGCCAAAACTAAGATTCTTTCAGGAAGTGCTCCATTTAGGAGAAAATACTTGCTGTGGCATCCTGGCAATGACATCCGATCCAATGGTAAACTAAAGTCCTTCCAACTACCCATGATGAAAGTACAATCAGCCCAATACTTCCTTCTCTTCTGTAAACTACTGTTCCTTAAACTAGGTTCATGACCTTCCTAGGGAATCCAGGGAACTTCCAACGAAATCTGAAAGATGCAGCTTTATTCCTTTATATTCTCTAATCTTCCCAGCTCGTTTCTCTCCGTCTCCATCCATGTCATACTATTTTGTTCTTTATTGTCTTTAGAATAAAAGAATGTTTCAGGCAAAAGTTATCTCTAGAATTTTCTGGTCCAAGGAAACATTTTACAAATGAGGAAAAAATGAAGCTTGGAGGAAAAGTGAATTATCGAAGGTCACACAAGGAGTAAATAGCAAAGGCTGGTCTGGTGTTTATGCCTTCCTATTTCAATTTCAGTGCTCCTTTTACAATCCTACCATGCCATGTATCATCAACATAGAAAGGGAAAAAACTTTTACCAACAGCAGAAAATCCTGTCGTGATTGTCTATTAGTCAGAGATGACAAGGAATGAAAAAAAATTGAGAGCCACTATTAAAAAATACAAAAGTCCCCTCTTTTTTGGGTTTGATCACCAAATAAACCTGGCAGCTGCCAACTGCCCATTTTTTTCCCAGTCCATACATCCAAATACTATTAAGTCCCAGCTGCCAAATCGCCACTCTACTCCATCCAAAGTTAGAATTCTGAACTTTGTAACTGGTTATTTACAATTGTTGTTATTATTCAGATAAGGACATCCTGTTTTATGTTTAACAATCAATTAAAAGAACATGGTATAATTGTAAATTGTGCTTCTTTTATAGAAGCTATCAAACCTATCTAATCCAACTGGTATCACTCTCGAGGCATCCTAGTATTCTCAAGAACTTATGCTAGTTAAATACATACACAAGATTTAGCTAAATTTCCAGTAGAATTTTCTATAGCAAAATCTTTACTGGTTTTTAAAAATGTTTTCCATTCAATCCTCATGTTTGTATAAAATACTCTCTGTGTACTTTCCTCTGCCTGCAAATAATCCCTCCCATTCACCCCATTCTCTCCACCCCTTATATCTCAGCTTTTTCATTGACTTGGAGGTTCTAAACTTTGGCCACATCTCTGATGCCCTACTACATGGGTAGAGAACAAAACATTCAATTCATATCTTGCAATCCACTTGGTCAAACAAGGAAAAACAAGTAAAGGTACAATTAGTGTGAGTTACATCATTACCTCGAGTAAGTTTTAGAGGTGTGTCAAAGGAGAGTCAACAAAGTCCAAAGAAAGAATTGAACACGATTGCAGTGAAGCTGCATGGGAATCAAAGACCGATAGCAAGTGTTGGTCATGTTAGCAGATGTGGAAGACTAAACCACACAGAGAAGCCATCCATGATGATATAATGGAACAGAAGCATCTGTGGATGAAACTGCTCACTATTTAGACATACAAGCTCAGTTAAAACTGTGACCAACCAATCAACAAAAATTTATAGTTTATACCAGGAACTTTGCTCCCCAGTATGAAAATAGAGTTTCCCATACTCAAGAAATTGGCAATCTATGAAGGGAGGCAGGGCATAATCAATCAACATTTCTTAAGTGCCTACTTTATGCTGGGCACTGTGTTAAGGGCTTAAAAACATAACCAAGGATATATACAAAAGTACATGTTCATCTTCAATTAAATTACTTTTCTCTATGTAGGGCTTTAGTAGTTCTATGAACCAAAAACTCAACAGAACGAAAACCCAGCCAAAAGGACTTTGCTACTTTCAACATCTGAGCTGATCTGAATGTAAAAAGTTTTCACTTGTTTAATTTGCAGGACCATGTATTTTAAATGAAAAGTGTAGTTCATTTTTATCTTCTGTTATACTTTGAGAGCCATAGTCTCAGTTATGCAAAGGAACAGCTCAGATCTTCAGGAGAGACTCCTTAACACAACTTCATATTAGGAAGACCAGATCTAGCTCACTCAGAGCATGTTTTCACGATACCAACAAAAACTTTAAAAGTGGAATAGGTTTGATGGCACTGAAAACAGCGAAGAAAATTGTCCAAAAATGCAGGGGGAAAAAATCATCATTTGAGAAAACAAGCCCTTTATTTGCTAAATAAAAATAGCCTGCCTATGAATTTCTCCAACAAGAGAACAGGGATAAAGGAGGCTGAGGCTCAGTCGGTGTTCTCATTGATTCTCTCAGATGAGAGCAATCACTTCTGCAGTGATGGATGCATTCTAGAAATGAACATCTAACTGTTAGTGACATCAAATAGATGTTTTGGATTTCTTAACAACAGTAAGATCTTCCAGGATGAAGACTTCCTGAGGTGAAGGAAAGCCACCTCAAAAAGAAAAGGAAGTGTATCCTTAGCTGTATGACCAAAAACACCCAAAAGAAAATAGCGGAGTTAACTTTAAGTGCTATTTCCAATAAGTGAAAAATAAAATAGATCAAGAGATATAGGTAGAGGCCTGAAGCTTATGTCATCCTCAGGAAATTCTGAAATGCAAATAATGCAGAAATTGTCAAAATTAATTAAGAACAAGTACAAGGCACATGGAGAAGAAACAAGGAAAAGAAGGATGATTAGCTCAGAACCACAGTCTTAATGATGGAGTAACTGGATATGATAACACAGGATTAAGACATGCTGTAAGCCAAAGAATTATGACAATAGAGGATGGGACCTTTTTGTGCATAAATTGGTTAGATTAAAACACAAAGTTATATGTAAGAGGCTGTTATGAGATAATTCAATTTAATAAGCATTTATTAAGCATCTATTGCTTATTTTGCAGAAACTAAACAAATTAAATTAAATCTAAAGGGATATAGTTAACTTGGAAAATCTTTACAATAAGTTTCTCCAGTATTCAAAATGTTTAAGGAATTAATTAAAAAGCATAAGAATAATGAGAATCATTGCACATCAGGTAAGTGGTTATTAAAGACATGGAGAGAGAATTCTTCAATGAAGAATTTAAGATTCCCATAAACATATGAAAAAAGTGCTCCAAGTTACTAATAATTAGAGAAATGAAAATAAAAACAGCCCTAAGGTTTTTGCCTGACACTACTCAGATGGGCAAATGTAATCAAAAAAGGGGGGAAATAATCATTAAGCAGGTTCTACAAAAAAAAATTAAAAAAAAGGTACTCTGATGTACTAAATAATGAAACTGTGAATTGTTTCTTAGCTTGAAAAGTCACTAAACAATAAATCTTTTGACCCAGCAATAGCACTACTAGGTCTGTATCCCAAATGAATCAAAAAAGATGAAAATTATCCATATTTCAAAAATATTTACAGCTGGCATTTTTGTAATAACAAAGAACTAGATACTAATGGAGCACCTGCCCATCCACTGAGAATGGAAGAAATAAATTACAATATATGAATGAGACATCACTTTCAGGTCATATGATGAAAAAGACATAGTTCTAGACATGTGTCAGCTCTCTTCATGGTCTAGGATGGTAGGAATACAAAAGACATATCCCACAAAAAACAAACAGATTCATGAACTGATGCCTACTCTGTGCTAACTCATAAACCACCCCTACCCCCTCACTTAAATAAAGGCTTACAACAAACCTAATCCCACATAGGTCCCATCTCCCCTCTTTCTAGTGCCTTGGAAATCCAGATTCCAAATTGCAGAAAATTGCTGATGTAAAAACAGTGTCATAATGGTTGGATTCATAGTGGCTTCAAAAGATCTCTGTTGGAAAGCACAGGAACAGAGAGAAAGGGGCAAAACATATAAAGAGGCTTGAAAGAAATTTTAGTACATGCTATTCCTCACCTTTTTTTCAGAGCCTCAGAGATACAAACTAGAAAAATCAACTTCATAGCACCAGTGTGGCAACTCTTTAAGTTTTCAGCTCTAGATCAGAGAAGTGAGGAATGGGTGGGAGGAAAACACAAAAGGACTGAAAGGTGAGGTTCTGTTACATTCCATTAAGCATCAGGGAAAGAGACTAGCACACAGATAGGGACAGTTTTCTCCCCACAAATATCACTTTGAACAAAGACCTAGACTGTTAAATGGTGAATGACTAACTTGGGAGAAGACTGAAATTTAACCTTGAGAATGAACCTTGAGGGAAACCTCCTTCAGCGGGGAATGAATCAGAAAGTGAGCAATAGAGGAAAATAAGGGGGGAGAAGATGATTGAAATTATCAAACATATCAGGAAGAAGAAAATTCAAACACTTTGAACAAAAGAAAATATATATCAATAGGGAAAACATTAACAGTAGAAAGAAATATGATTTCCAATACTGATGAATAAATACTACAAAACAAAGGAAAACAGTTCAACATTTGATGAGACAGAGGACTCTGAACTTTAAGGACATGGAATCTCAATAGGCTATTCCTGAATTTTTTTTCCCCCTGAGGCAGTTGGGGTTAAACAGGGTCACACAGCTTGGAAGTGTTAAGTGTCCGAGACCATATTTGAACTCAGGTCCTCCTGACTTCAGGGCTGGTGCTCTATCCACTGCACCACCTAGCTGCCCCATGATTTTCTTTTTTTTTAAATCAAAGATTTAAGAGAGCAGAATTTATGACATGCACAGCAAAAACAATGGAGAAAACAGAAAGACTTAAATCTGTGATGGCAAAGATCAACAATGAAATAAAAGTGAAAATAACAGACTGGGAGATAAAATCCACAGAAGTGAGGGGCAGTTTAGAAGAAGAAAAGTAAGCTCAATAGGGTTTAAAAGAAAATATGCCCACAATGCAAGCAAAATATACTGAATCTCAAAGATATGGTATGGAGAGAGACAATTCAAGGATAATAGGTCTCCCAGAAGAACAAAACAATACAAAAAAACCTGAATGCTATAAAGTAAGAAACAATGCAAGGGAACTTCACAGAACTTCTGAACATATAAAATAATATGACAACAGAAGGAATTCACAGATCGCCTCTAGGAAAAAATAAAGGGGGAGGGATTGCAAACTCTAAGAAACACAGTGGTTTAATTTCATAATTCAATTCAGAAACAAATTTTATAAATGATTAGAAGAAAGATCTTAAAATACAAAGGGAAGGAAATCAAATATAGCAAGACCATTGCTTTATACACCAGAAAACAAAGGATGATGGAATGGAATTTTATTATGCTGTAAGAAATAATGAAAAAAAGATGGTTCCAGAGAATCCTGGGAAGGTTAATGAATTAATGCAGAGTGAAATAAGCAGAAACTAGAGAACAGTTTGTACGATGAAAACATTGTAAAGAAAAACAACTCTGAAAGAATTTAAGGATTCTTTACAGATGCAATGACCAATGAGAATTTCTGAAGACAAAAACGAAGCATGCTATCCACCTCTTGTCCAATAAGAGATGGAACTCTGACACAGAATAAGACATCCATTTTCAGACAAGTCAATGAAGGGATTTATTGTACTTGACTTTAAATCTATTTGTTTAACAGTGTTTATTTTCCTTTTTTTATTCAATAGGAAGGGGTTAAGTAGAATTGGTAAAGACAATGAACACTGTTGTGACGGATTTGTCAAAAATAACAGGGAAAGAAGAAGAAAGTCATTTAGGTATTTTTTCAAATTCATAAAAGAACAGAAAGAAGGCCATAATGTAACACAGAAAAGTAGAACAGCTTCCAAAGTTTATTTCATAAACCAAAATCATTAAATAATTAAAAGGAAAAGAAAACTATAAAATAGAGATTTACAATATCATGTACAATTATTTTTTTTCTTTTTTAACTTTTACCTGGAAAAATTCATTTTATTTATTTTGTTAATTTAATTAAGTTATTATTAATCAAATTATTAAATGTATTGTATTCATTTTTCAATAAAAATAAAAAGCACTTACATGTAAAGAAGAGATCTGTAAAAATAAAATAATTTCTATCCTTAAGGATTTAATGTTTTACTGAAGAGATTACATTCACACAAGTAAATTCACACAGGTAAATATAAAATAACTGAAAGAGGGAAAGTAGACTAACAACTAGGATAAATCAGGAAAGGCTTCCCACAGGATTGAGAAGATAAAGATAGAAAGGTAAATTGGCTCCAGATGTCAGAGGACTATGAATTTTGGAGGGGGGAGGGAATATATCCTGAGAATAATAATAAGAAAGACAAAAAAATTCTGAAAACTAGGGTCTTCTTTAAGAATTGTTTTTAGTATATCAGTTTGGAAATTATATAAGGGACAGATCAGAAGGGAGAAAAAGGGAAGGCAGGAACTTTTATTAGATGATATTGTGAGATTCTAGGAAGGAAGTTGATGGAATAAAGAGAAGGACAGATATGAGTGCTCTTACAGAGAGACCAGCTATGAGGCAAAGAAAGAGAAGGATGAAAGATACAACCAACCATTTTAAAAGAAGAGAGTAAATGAACTCTAAGTTCTCTTTTAACTTTTAATCTATGGTCCTAAACTGTGGATATGGATGAACTAACAAAGGGAAAGAATATGAAGAAATAAAAGAAGTCTGAAAAAATCTTAGAGAAGATTTAGACATTGGGAGAAGAAACTAGAAAAAGAATAAGTGACAGAATCAGTCATAAAAGCCAGGAGGGGAAGGAATGTAAAAAACAAAACAAAACAAAAACAAAAAACAACCATTTCAAATGCTACTGGGTAGTCAAGAAGAAGAATGATCAAAAAAAGGTAAGTGGATTTTTAAAAAAATCTACCTGGGATCTACTAGTGACCTATTAGTAGATTCAATCACTGCATATATTTCCAAGATGACAATATCAGTAGAATGGAATAAATGAAAGGGCAGAAAAGTAGGTGTATAAGAAACAATGCAGTCAGTATCCTTCTAGAAGTTTGGCAATATAAAAGAAAGATAGGGAAGGTAGTGAGGTAGAAGGAAAGGACTGGGGGACACAGAGAATTTAAGAATGTTTATAAGAAGAGGGAAAGGAGCCAATAGAAAAATTCAAAACAGAAGGTGACTAACAGAAATGCTGTTACCTCTAAGGAAGGTTGGCAAGATGGATGTATTGTATTAATGTAAATGAAGCCAGAACTGACATAATGAACTGGGATAATTGGGAGGAATGTTGGGAAGAAAGTGGAAGGGACTTAAATTTCTCTGTGGATTGAGTCAATAACTCTAATCTCCCATTCAACTGGGATGATGACTTTTTTATGAAGAATACTGACAAGCTAGAGAATATCCAGGAAGAAAAAAGTACAATCCACTGAAAAGATGCGAGTTCATAAAATAAGAAGCACTACCAGTTAGGTAGTACAATGGTTAGAGAGTCAGGTTTAAAGTCAGAAAGACCTCAGGTTTTTACTAGTTGTGTGAGCTTGGGCAAGTAACTTACTTTGTTTGCCTTAGTTTGTTCAACAGCAAAATGGGGATCTAGGACCAATCTCATAGGGCTATTGTGAAGATCAACTGAAACAATAAGTGCTTAGCACACTGCACAACACATAATAGGTGCTATATAAATGCTTATTTCCTTCCCCTTCTGCTGAAAAAAAAAGGGATAAAATTCAAAGGCGACTTGATAGTTTTCAAATATTTGGAAGATAACCTCACAAAAATGATAGTAATAATAATAATCTGTTGTTATGAGTCGGACTCTTCATGATACTATTTGGTGTTTTCTTGGCAAAGATACTAGAGTGGTTTGCTATTTCCTTTTCCAATTCAGACAGATGAGGAAACTGAGGAAAATAGGAGTAAGTGACCTGTCCAGAGGCATATAACTAGTAAGTGTCTTAAGTGGAGCCATCAAGTTGCCCAATAATAATTTAGCTAACATTTATATGCTGTTTCCTCAAAAGGCCAGAAGTAGTACTGGTTATGATGATGTGTGCCTGTAATCCTTACTCCTGGGAGACATGGAAGCTGCTCTGAGCTTGGGAGTTTTCAGTTGCAACAGGTGAAGCTAGCCAGGAATCTGCACCAGGTCTGACAGATACTGATATCCTGAGCCCAGAGAAGCAAGGGTACAAAAGCCTGCCTCCAGAGGGTTGAACTCGCTCAGGTTTGCAAAATGGTGCAAGTTAAAATTCTGTGTGGAACAATATTAGGATTGGGGCTGTGTGAGACTGCTACACTTCCAGCCTAGCTGAGAGGGAAACTCAGTCTCAAGGGAAATTAAAAAAAGAAAAGAAAAGAATGGAAGAGGTACATTTGAGGAAGAAGGATAAAAAGCTGTGGTCAAAGAAAATAATTTGGAATCAGGAATCTTGGAAGGAAATAAATTGAGAGAATAAATGTATGTGATCACTGAGCTGAGTGGAGTTCATCAGAACAAGCAAAAAGTCAAGGAACAAAAAGGCATTTTCTTGATAAGAACTTGCCCCTAATGAGGCTCCTGCTAAGGTATGATGATATTGGGTCTATTTGCTATTTGATTTCAAAGAAAGTCAAGAGATTCTCTAAGACCTTTCAAAAAATAACACTATAATTTTTTGCTTTGTTTGTTTTATTTTGTTTTGTTTTGTTTTTCGCTGAGGCAATAGGGGTTAAGTGACTTGCTCAGGGTCACACAGCTAAGAAGAAGAACACTATGGTTTTAAAGATTTTGTATGTGCTCTTTGGCAGATTTAGAGTAGGAATGAACCTTGGAGATCACTGAGTACAGCATTTCCATTTTAGAGATGAGAAAATAAAGGCACAGAAAAGTGAAATTACATACCTGAGTTCATCTGGATAGTA
Organism: Myrmecobius fasciatus; assembly: GCA_023553655.1. Lineage (NCBI taxonomy): Eukaryota > Metazoa > Chordata > Mammalia > Dasyuromorphia > Myrmecobiidae > Myrmecobius > Myrmecobius fasciatus. Next base: position 10,196 of record JAJPUD010010807.1, read on the forward strand.
AATAGGAGAGGCAGGATTTGAATCCAGATCCTTTGACTTCATCACATCATACTGTTTCAAAATCTATTCAACTTTTCCACTCATTTTCAGTAAAAGAAACACAAATAAACATACAATGATTGAATAAATAAGGAAGCAAGCCAGAGTGAAACATCCTCCAGTTCCAATTCTGCTAAAATGTATATAACAGAACTATGGCTATGTATACATCCTAGACTCTAAGATGAACACAAAGATTCTCTTGACTTCTTTTGAAGAAGAGTCGTTTACCACAGAAGGCTCAAGAAACAATAAAAAAGGCAATTTAACAATATCTCTGCTGTGTCACCGATCATCTAAAAGGCCTCAAGGCTGCTACATTCCCACTACAGTACACTAGGTTTGCCACCCAGCCGGTTTTCAATTGACACTGCTGTGTATTCTTTTTTTGCTTTTTTTTTTCTAAATTAGAATTGTTAGTGTTTAAAAAAAAATAAATCCAACACTGTTCTCTGCATTTGCAAAGATTTCCAGGGAAGGATGACTTCCTGCCTCCAGAGAGGGATGAACTAGCTGTTAGCTCATAAGAGAGGGGAGACTTTTAAAGATGAAACAAACTATTAGACATGAGAGCAGATGAGAAATTTGAATAGATTAAGACTGTCATCATTTATGTTACTGAAAAATAAATCCCTTAGAATATAACTGCTCTTTTATACTGAAAAGTAAATAATGGATCTTATTGGGAAAAAAAAGTTTTGGTGTTTAAGTAAAATTTTTCATTTTGATTTTATACAAAGAACACCAGAAGTAAACAGAATCGTAGAGATTATCTGTCCAACTCCTTGGTATGACAGATGATGAAATTAAGGCCTATGGAGACTAATTTACTTGCCCAAGGTGATATAATTAGCTATTAGTTTCAAAAACAGATAGAAATGAGAAAGGTTGATTTGTAGTAAAGTTAACCATTTCTAAACTTCTTTGAAAATTGCACAAATTCTTTAAGAGGATACTGTATTAGGCTTGTAGTTTAAAGAGTGCTCTAGTTGCGATGAATTATTACTAAGATTGAAGCACTAGTCTAAGATAGGTCTTGTGGTGGCCATAGCCTTCCTCTGGCCAAAGAGAAACCAAATTCAAGTCTTCAGCAGCCTGGGTTCCCAAACTGATTAAAATTCTCTTGAGTGAATACAAGCCAAAATTTATGGTTAGCAAATAATAACTTGAGAAAACTTTTATGTTGTAAAAATGCAACTACATCCAATCTCTAAAAGAACTATCACCCGAAAAAGCCAAATATTTCTTTCAAAAATGACCAACTGCCATTCCCAAATTCTAATCTAGTTTAAGAGAGGTGTGCTTCCTTACTTAATCTCATTCAGACATATGGGTTTTTCTCTGTCATCACCCATCCCAGGGAGGACAGCTGTTGGGCATTTAAACCAAAAAAATTATATACACAGTGTATACATGTATACATATCCTGCCTTCTTTGGTACTAGTCTGTTAACTTCATCATGAACTCTTAGGATGCAACTGATACATAACAGCAACTTGTTTGGCACTTCTCAGACTTAAAGATCTGCCTGGGGCACTGAGAGGTGAAGGGGTTGACTCAAGTCATAGGGAGCTAGGACAAGCTAGAAAGCAGACTCGAATCTCCCTGACTTTAGAGTTGGTCTTCTAGCCATTATACTATATTGCCTACCTTTTTTTATGCTATAATTAGGCATTTTTCCAATGTTTATGTGTTATATGTCTACCTACTAATCAGAATAGTTTAACATAAATAGTAGAAGGTATTATACTATTTATATAGTATATATATAGTATAATATATATTGTATTAAATATTCTTCCTTCCCTTCTTCTTTCCTTCTCTCCTTCCCTCTTTATTTCCTTCATCGATTCCTTCCCCTCCTTCACTCCTCCTTCCCTTCCTTTCTTGCTTGCTTCTTTTTCTCCCTCCCTTCTTTCCTTCTCTTTCCTTTCTTCCTTCTCCCCCTTCCTTCCTTCCTTCTTTCCTCTCTCATTGCCTCTTTCCATCCCTCCCCTTTTTCCTTCCATCCTTCCTCCTTCTCTTCCTCCCTTTCTTCCTTCCTCCCTCTTTTCCTTTCTTCCTTCTTCCCTCCTTCTCTTCCTCTATTCCTTCCTTTCTCCCTCACTCTCTTTCTTTATTCCTCCCTTTTTTCCTTTCACCTTCCCCCTCCCTTCCTTCCTTTTTAAAACAAGATATTCCTGTTGAATAATTTCCCCAAAATACTCATGAGTCCAATCAGTGGTTTCTTTACCCTGAGATGACATATAAGCTGAATAGAAAGAAACAGGAAAGGGGCAAGACACAATATTTTATTTTAAAGCATTTTCCTATAAAATGAATGACTAATCACACACACACACACACACACACACACACACACACACATGCACATGCACACGAGAGAGAAAAGCACTAAAACTATCTTCTGAGCAAAACTCCTTCAATACAGTATGAGAATATGCAAGATGAGTTAACCTACAACCTGAAAAACGGTTAAAATCTATCTATCTGTTAAAAGAATCCATTTGGGGGTACACCCAGGTTGTGTCTTGAGCAAGTTTTATATTCCAATGAAAAATGGAGGTGCTCGTGATTTGTAAGCTTAAATTAATGCTAAATACTTCAAAGAACAGGGCAAACAAGTCAGCAGCAAAATTTTTATAGGTTCACTTCCTTCAAGGGAACTTAAAGAGCCAGGATTTTATTGCTGTGAATTCTGGTCACCCTTCGTACCCCTCAGCATCTGTTTGAAATATGTAGTAGACAATTGCTTTTTTGGCTCTAACTCAGGTGGTTGAAATAAAGGACAAACAGACTACTGTATATAAGCTTTCCTCCAGCAATGAACATTTTTATTAACTCTCTTGCATGGCAAATCCTGCTGCTGCTGTGCTTCCAATCCCCATAGAATCATCAAGGAATTTGGCTATTTATTAATTCTGGTGGTCAAGCACTAGGGCGGATATGTTGAGACTTGTCTGTAATATGGAACCTCACATTTCAAAAGGCTACAGAAATGTAAAAAAAAAGAGTTCTGTTTAGTTCATCATTCATACGTGTAAAATTCCAAGTGAAATAGTAAATACAAGCTTTGTGCATAAATATGTCAGTTCTGTCACGAGGTCTCAGCCAAGGAAAACAAGTCCCACGGTATGGGGGTGCAGAATTATCACTGAAGTCATGAACTTGCCCACTTGTACTCAGCTTTTCAAATTTTCTCCCATAACAATGGAAATGTTAAAAAAAAAAAGACCCAGAGATGATGCTGAGAAAACACTTTCATCTTCTGTATGATGATGGACAACAAAGATAAGAAACCAGCCAAACCCTTTGTCTATAAAACTTTGTGGTTATAAAAGTGGGATAGATTCCAATCCAAAATGCTTTTTTGGGTGGTTTTTAAATAGGAAAATTAATGTTAAATTAGCAATGATACCAAATCTCAAAGAAGGTTCATTTGGCATTTAGATTTGCAATAAAGCCTGGACACTTTTTAAAAACACAGAAGGTTGACTCTAAAGCTACAGCCAAGAGTTCATGAAGGGCTCAACAAATTAATTTTATAAATACACTCATTAAGAATTAGGCTACATAGACGAAAAAACATTTAATACTACTTTTGATAGAAATAAAAATGTTTATGATAGTCTAATCATGAAATGGGTAGTATTCTATCTAGACTGTATAACAAATTTTTTTCAAAATAAAACAACTATATTCTAGGCCTATTTAGTATTTTCTTCTGAGCAAATCTATTTTTAAAATTATTTGCTTTTCTAAGTGAATTAGTCTCATTTTTTAGGAAATAAAGTTTACTTTCATTGTATAGTCAACTCTATGGCTTCCTTCTTTTCCATTAGACTTCCAAAGTCCCAATGTAGTTGCAAGCTAATCTTATTTAGGAAGTGAAATCAGGCCAAAAGCCAAAATAAAAGCAAAGAAAAAATCACAGAGACCAAACTTCATGATTATCATTGTGTCACATATGTACAGTCCATTCTGCTCCTCAAAATCCAATAGGCACAATTTTGTTCAGGCCGTTTCAAAATGCAGATTCTTCAAAGAAATCTTCAGACATTTTAATGGAAAGTTAACTCCCATGGATTTTGGCAAAAATACTGGAAACAAGAAGTGAAACAAAAATACCCAATAAAACACTTTTACTTTCCTGAAAGGGTTGGAAGAGAAATAAAACACACCCTTGAAAAGAAAATGATTTTGTAAAATGTTATTAGGAAAAAAACTTTCACCAAATTGAAATGGTTAGATACTCTTTCATAAAAATTAAATCCCTCTTCCCAAAATTATTTTCTAAAGTCATTATCCCCTTAATGAATTTTATCATACAAAGAATATTATAATTATTCATTTGCCTTCTGTTTAAAAAAGTGAAATTCAAACAGTTCTGGTCTCCAAAAGGTATTTTTATCGACTCAAACAATGTTACCTAGAAAAAAAAAAACAGTTATTTTCTGAAGCAGCACTTTTTCTTTTTTTTTTCCCACATGGGAAATGGTTGTCGCCATATGCAAAATGTTTCATGCAAACATTTCATTTAATTGGTCTATTCTGGGATTGCTAAAGGAAGCTTTTCGGGCAGAAGCCCGATGAGTCTCAACATGCTGGCTTCTCACCCTAGCTTTAGTGGCCTCATATTTGAGGAGGAGAACAATTGTATGAGATGCATGAGAACAATTTACATCATGGACATAACAACATAAAGAAAAATATCACTGAATAATACTGAAATTTCTATCAAAGCAATCATCTATCTTGACTTCACAGGACTGATGGCAAAGCAGGCTTTTCTTTGGGCAAAAAGGTAGCATCCTGAGGGAATGGGATGAAGCATTTATTGTCAGACATAGAATTGTGTGCTAGTTTCTTTATTTGCTACATATAAGGAGTCTTTGGGGGTAATAAGAATATTGGGAAGGGATGATGGTCTTCAAAAATTCAATGAAATATTTTTGTTTAAAAGCATAAAAAGATGCTGATAATAAGTACAGTAGATTCATTCATTTAAAAATATTGAGTGCCTACTATATTGAAAACATTTTTTCTGGGTCCTAAAGAGCTCCTAAAGAACTCATTTGCTCACAAATGAGGAAAAACATAGGCCATGGGAAACTAGACATCATAAAGATAATACAAAGCATGAGGTGATAAGGTCAGTAAGAGTAGTAAGCAATCCTAAGGAAGCAGTAATATCATGGGACCTCCCATGTGAGTTTTTCTCTGAGGTTAACAGTTCTGCTCTTTTAACAATCCAATCCCCAGAGAATCACCAAGGACTCTGGCTATGTATTAATTCTGGTGGTCAAGCACTAGGGTGGATATGTTGAGACTTGTCTTTAATATGGAGCCTTGTATTTCAAAAGGCTACACCAAAAGTAAAAAAGAAAAAAAAAAGAGTCGTATTTAGTTGATCACTCGTATGTGTAAACTTCTAAGTTTAAATACTAAACATGAGCTTTGTGTATAAATATGTCTGTTCTTTCACAGGGTCCTAGCCAAAGAAAACAAGTTCCCTGGTATGGGGATGAGAATTATCACCAAAGCCATAAATTTGACCACTTGTATGTGGTACATGCTGGGCCCAAATCAAGAAGAATTCAACATGTCCTTGGACAGTTATTACTCGTGTGACCCTGCACAAGTCATTTATTCTGGGTCTGCCTTGTTCCCTCAAACGTAAATTGGCATAATAACAGCAATATCTGGCAGGGCTGTTGTGAGGCTCAAACAGAATAATATTTATAAAGCACTTAGCATAGGACCTGGTAAATAATAGTCACTTCATAAATTTTCCTTTACCCCTCTCCTCCTCTCTTCTCTTCTCCTCTCCTCTCCATCCTTCTGCCTTCTATCCTCTCCTCTTCCTCTCTCCTTTCCCTTCTTCCCTTCCCTCTTCCTCCCTTTCTTCTTTCCTCTTTAAATGAGCTGCTTATTTGTTTTTATTCTATCTGTTTTTAACAAAAGCTTATTTTAATAGTATAAAATGTTAGATGTAGGCTTCCTTTTGTGCTTTCAATTATTGATCTATTATACCCAGTTTGACCAATCAGCTCTAGATCTCCTTTGCTAAACTGAAGTAAAACATTGCCTTTTATGATAAATGTTACGAACTTATAATATGACAGTTGCAAAATAAACTTCTCCTTTATAACCAGAAGGCATTATAAATACTCAGAAATTAATATGATTCTCAATGCTATTCATCCAGGAAACCACACACAGTGAGAATTTTCTATTTTTTTCCCCCACTAAGTTACTATCTTTCCGAAATGTGTATATTCCCATCATGCTTTGGTGTTTTTCAGCCCCATGATGCCCTCACTTTTGATTGTGTAGATGATGGTGAAGTGCACAGGGTATTTACTGATCCAGTTATCTTGTTCTGTGACAGGCAGAATCAATCAATCAAGGGGCCAGCTTTACGCTTACATATTCCAGGCACATCTCTGCACTTCAGGATACGAGATCACAGTGTTATCCAGCCAAATTTGATCAACAAATGCAGTTCCCCTGTGCCACAGCAATCTCAGATGAAGATGTTATTATGTGGAACTGAGCAAAGTGATAAAGACAGTACAGAAAGGAAGGATCAGTCCAGCTGGACCTTTCTGACAGTCTTTATATACTGAGGATGTGATGTCCCCTTCTTCAAGGATTATAAAAGTTACCTTGATTTGAGAAAAGGAATGATGAACATGCACAGGTGACCACTGAATGCTGCATTGCTTTCTAAATCCTCATGGAAGAAAAAAAAATGCACTTTAGGATAAATTTCTGGGAAAATCCCTTAATAAAAAGACCCATTTTCAAAGGATGTAATGCAGTTCTTCCAAAATTCCTCTTTTTAGATGTCAACTGATGTCTGAAGGACAAAAATATATACATTTTTACAATTTGATCAGACTTACAAATTATTTTTATTAATATCACACTTATAACATGATACGTAAGATGATGTCAATGTTTTAAGTGGGTCTCAAAGAATGTCTTAGAAAAGCTCTTACTGTGCTGATACCTTTCCCACTTCACCACTGCCCTAGAGTTACTTTACATTATTTAATCCAAAATACCATCTTTTTTGATTCTACCTTTCTTTTGAATTTTAAATCTTTAATGGGAGCCTTTGGCAGTCCATGAGTACAATTATTAGATATCTGCAGAGAGAAATTGAAAAATTAATCATACTTTCCATTTTATATTTTTGTACTACACCAAAAATTACTTACTCTGAAAGCCAGCTCCTATACTCTCTCAATATACTCCCCCAACATTGAAAATCCTGAGCATGATTTAGGATATGCTATATCTAAACTGAAGCAGCTAAAAGCCTCAAGTTATCCTCTGGGCATTGTGTTCTGGTTTTAAGGCAGAAATTTATTTCGAATCATTTTTTAATTAAAATGCTGCACTTATTGGCAGAACTTATGTTATGCACTAAATAAAAAGCAGAGGAAAATACCATAAGCTAATCCTGCCAATGATGTTAAAAATTGTTTATTATCTTTTTATGGATTTTCCTACTTAAATTACAACATTTCACAACTGTATGCAAAATGTGTAATGCTATCCCCATGCACTTTATTATAGAAATTGATATACACTTTAATCTGACCTTCGCTTAAAGAGCTTCTTAACCCATGCCGGGGAGGAGGAGGAGGAGGAGGAGGAGGAGGAGGAGGAGGAGGAGGAGGAAGAGGAGGAGGAGGAGGAGGAATCTGAAATCATCCATCACTATGAGAGCAGTATCAAAACTGCTAAATCTATTAACTTTGTTTTCTTTTCACTATTATTAAACTGGGATGAAAATTGCAACTGGAACACTGGCATTTGGGTTCCCTTGTCATCATGTAATAAGTATGAGAAATATATGTGGAATCGCCAAATGGCCAACAGACAAAACACCCACTCCAAATGACGTCCTGTTTTCCATACCACTCAGACAAAATCAAAACAACAGAGCTGCTGCAAACAAAAACAAAATAACATTTCCCATCAGCATTCCAGACGGGGAAAATTTACAGGAAAAGAAGCTGGGAAAGGAACCAGAGTGAACTAAGAGCTCATACCTCTGCTCGTGGCAGAGCTCTTTCTTTAGACACATAGCACTTACTCACTTTAACACTCAAGGACTGAACAACTGATAAAACATTTACCATTGTTGGAAAACTTTTTTCCCCCCTAAAGTCAAACATTTGCACTTTTTAAAAAGATGTAGTTCTGGGCTAGTCCCAGGTCATAATGCACCCTGAAGAGACAAAGCCAGGGAGAGAGAGATGGAAGTGAAAGAAGCAGATCTGTCATTTGGAATAATTAATTTTCATCTAATTGTAGACAGAAGAAACTTCCCTTCTCCCCTTCCCCCTCTCCACCCTATTTGCTGGGAATTCTGCAGGACAGGGAAGTGAGAAAGTAACTTTGGCAAGCAAGGGGATGATCCCATTTTGATTGCTGAGTCACACAACTTCATTAATGTGTCTGCTCTTTGAAAGTTCCATATCTGTGTTCTGCTGCGATTAGTGATCCTAAATCACGGCAGTGTAGCAAGTAGCATCAGCAGCTGCGTTGGACTCTTTCGGCCACTTGGTTTCCAGGGGCTCCACCATCCCAGAGAAATCTTGCCAGCTGCCTTCTCCCTCACACAAGTCCTGTGTTTTGCCTGGCAGTAAATGGACGCCTGTGCCCTAGCATCATCTAAACAACTCTGTTAACATTTGCCCCCAAGCGTCTCTCTCTTTGTCCAGTCCCTGTCTTCTAACAGATGTCATCCAAGTCTAATCAAGCATAAAATGGTCATAAATATTTCTTTCTGGTAGATTTCACATTCGCATTTCATGCAGGGCCATGATATTTTTTTCTGCTACCTCCAGGGAGTGCCTAATGCAAAAACCAGTTACTTACGTTCAAGGCTTATGTTCCTTTAGTAAAATGCAGCACATGCTCTCAGTTCAAAGACATAAAAAGGCGGAAGACTTTATCTTCTGTCTTTTGTTTAACTCTTACCTTTTTTTCTGCTTTTGAAAAAAAAAATGCACCGTGGTTTACTTAGGCAAGACAAACATCCCTTTGTCAGTGTGAAAACACACACACACAAAACTACAAAGCGACACCTCCCTCAAACATTACAGTAACAACTTCAGGCTGTCATCATAAGAGTTCTTAATTACTGACAAAAAAGAGATTTTTGGTCCTGATACCTAAATGAACTGAAAAGCTATTGAAAGACTCCATGATAAGAAAAACACTTTTCTATTTTGGTTAATTTTATGCACAATTTTACAACCTGCTTCATCATTTTTAGTTAAAACAATGGGATGAATCCAGTGTACAAATGTGAGGTTCATGCCAATTTAACAGTTGAAAAAGGAAAAGATAATCATGAGATAGAACCCATTTCTAGTACTTAAACTTCTATAATCCAGGGGAAGCTATTCTAGATAATTAATTCTTCCTACTTAATGAGAGAAGTATCAGTAATCAGCAGAATCATATTTATCTTTGGCAAACTTGGTAAATACTCAGTCTTCCTCTAAAATAAAACTATCCTAATATTACTTTGTAAACCATATGTCTCTGTTTCTTCTTTCCTGTTACGTTTGTCAAAACAGAAATCTTATACAGCTATTTAAAGTGTAGCACGAGGCACTTAACACACTATACATCACAACAGTAGAACTGTTTTTTTTTCTCCTTTCTCTATTGAGCCTAATATTTGATTACTGTTAGTCAAATCAAGCTTTCAGGCAAATAATCTCCATTTTTAAAGTTAATGAGATATGGTCATGTCGACAACAGCTTGCAGAAACTTTTAATTTTAATTCCTGCAGGCTGTGCTGGCCTCTTTCACAGCAACTACTGTATGAATGAGTCAAATTTGCCAAAATGGCTTATGTAGACAAGTGCACACTTTAAAGAGGCACTAATTAAAAATACCCACTGGTATCGTAATTTAAATACCATGGAAATAAACTGTGAAAGAAGCTCAGCTCCAGTCTTACGGCTTTCCTCGGAGCACATTTACTTTGACTGTAGGATGTTTTATGGTTCATGTACTCTTAGCTAAAAATGACTTTTCATCTTTGAGGAGTTCAGGATTTTGGTATAATTACACAATTTGTGTTAATATTTGTTTCACATAAGCTATTAAGCAGGCCCCCCAGAATAAGTGCTAATTGAGAAAAAAATATTGCTGAAGTAAACAGCAAATTGATATTGCTGATTTAAAACACCATTTACAACTTCCTCCCCATTACTACTAGTATTACTCTTCTCTTCCCCTTTTTTTCTCTCCCTTCTTTTCCTTTTCCTCTTCCTCTTCATTCTTCTTCATCTTCTTTTCCTCTTCCTCTTCCTTCTCCTTTCTTCTTCTTCTCCTTCTTTCTTCTTCTTCTCCTTATTCTCCTCCCCGTTCTCTCTCTTTGTCCCTCTCTGTCTCCCCTGCTATTTCCTCCCTCCCCCATCATGTTTCTAGCTATATCAAATATCATTAAATACAGCTTGTAAAAACACTCCATGGATGCTGTTACCCTTATTTCCTATACCTATACATACATAAGCAAATGCTTATGTATACATATATGCACATATGTATATTTGTGCATACATGCAAATATATACATACATATACATAGCTTTTAAAATCCTTAAGGATTTTGGAATAAAAAGAGCATAATTATTACCCCCCCAAAAAAGTTGGTGTTGCTGAGAGGGTTAAATCTATTTGAGGGGTTAAATATGCAATTACCTTTGACTAAAACCAGAGAGACATATAGATAAATAGAAAAAATGAGGTCCCCAGGTTCCCTTCGTAAGCCTTCATCACGTTACTACCAGACAGAAAACTCTTTAAGTACCATTTTCAGATGTTAAATCATTGTTCGTGCAGCACATATTCTCACTATTCCTGGGGGAACAATATCTGAAGACAGCGTGCTAACAAATGCAATCCAGTAAACAGGCATTTTTCCTCTTGTTGTGAGTACCTTTCTATTCCAGCTCCCAGCTCTGTCATCCATGCCTTCTCTCGGCTTTGAAGCTAAAGTACTGAATGAGCGTTGTCATCTATTATCCAGAGTGTGCATGTAGATTATAAATAAGAAATAAAAGTGACTCTCAGTACACTGCTTTTGCATTAGCAACTTGCCTTCTCTCTTACCTCCTCTGTCCTTCATACTTTGCAACCAACATCCTATTAGAAATCTGACTTTAAATGTTTCTTACAGTGTGAGGCACATATTTTACCGTGTGTGTCTACAGAGGAGACAAAAGTTTCATGGAAACAAATAAGCCTTAGGGTTTGAACAGGTCCATAAATTTTGCTTTCTGCCAGTTGTTTAACCCTTATCTTAGAGATGTCCTTCAGACTCATTATATGATAATTGGATCCATTCTTCATTTGCATCCTTCTGTTGACAAACAGAGTCTATGAATATTAATTATTCTGAAGTTTATTTGGTGAAAAGGCACTTTCTAATACTTATCAATTATTTATTGAAAATCTCCCCCACCTAATAATCTCATTAACATTATTATACTAAGGCCAACAGCAAATATTCTTCCCATGAGTAACTGTGCCTCCCTGTCACCCACTCTACCAGCTCTCCATGTGAACCTTCTACTTAATCATGGGCAGCCTTGCTTTTGTTTTTATGAAATCCCAATTTATTCTTGTGTTTGCTTTAGAAGAGAAAATTCACACACAGTGTTTTTTAAAACATGAAGTTGCTGATGTGGTACACTATGGGAAAACAAAGTTTAAAAAAAAAAGCGAGCTACAATTCTATGAGATCTATGCATAGGAGCTCTTACCTCCCTGTTGGTTATTATTTTATTCAGTGTTACAAGAAGTCAAATCAATAAATAGAAATACCAAGAGCCCAAGCCCAGCAAATACATTCCTTAAGCTCATTCCAACAGGAATCATGCCAAAGGAAATGCTTTCTCCCAGGTAAGGAGAGATCCTCTCACCCTGCGTTCAGGTGAAGCCGTGGATCTGATTAATGTGCTTCTGTGCTAATCCCTATCCTTTCAAGCATTTTTATTCTGGCTTCATGGATTAAAAACAACACAAACATCGGATGGCTCCTACTTGGAGCCTGCTATGCTAGCTAGGCTCTGCACTTGGTGATTTCAACAGAAAGGATGTCCATTCTACAAAACTTACTCCGTCTCCACTTATGTGCAGATGCACTCTTGATGTCCACTTACTTCCACAGGGACTGATGCAAAAAGTTGTGGAATAATAGATTAAAACGATAAGAGCTCATATAAGTCATCTTCCTCATCAAAAAAGAAAAAGAAGACATCCATTCAACTATCTAGTCAAATGATGGCCAAGTCCAGATTTGAACACAAATCTCTTGATCCCAACTCCAGCATTTCTGGGAAGAGAAAAGCAACCAAAAGATCAAATGTTCAACAACACAGAATTCCAAAACAGAAAGCAGCTTCAATATGATCTGGCTCATGGTTCTCATGATATAGGTGAGGAAACAGGGGCCCAGAGAAATCATACCAATTGTAAAGATCTGAGTCCTGATAAGGTTCTTTGACTGCAAATCTGCTTTCTTTCCTACTATAGCATATGTTCAGAACATTTTCCTGAGATGTCTCCTAAATGACTTTTTTTTCTTTGTAATGGGTCAGGGACCAAATTTTCTTGATGTTAAGGACATTATTAGTTAGTCTTTAGGTTAAAATTAATCTAATAAGGAGATTTAATATGAAAAAGAAAATACTGGAGAAAGAAGAGAGAAACAAGGTGATAAGATCAGAAGTTATTTCAATAATTCATATAAGATGTAATAAGGACCTGAATTAGACTCATGACAGAGGGCCTGGAAAGCAGGGCAAAGGAGCTTCAACAGGACTTGGGAATTAGGCAACAAATTGAAAATAAGGAGAAGAAAATAAAAGATAACTTCAATATTTCAAACCTAGGTTACAAGGAAAATTGTGGTTAACAAGTATAAGGAATGAAGGAGCAAGTTTCGGGGAAGAAATAAATAACTCTGGTTTGGGACATAGTCTATTTTGAATAATCACAGGAAGTTGCTACAACCATGTATTTAATTACAGAGATGCTGGAACTAGAGATAGAAATTCGAGAGTCACCTGCATAGAAGTAGTAGTTGAAGAAATGAGAATAAATTAAGTGGCCAAGAGAAAGAATATAAAGAAAAGAAAAAGGGTAGAGAGATTTTTGGGGAAATGCCTGCACTTGGGAGGGGGGAGTATCAAATGGAAGAGAAGCCAGTGAAGAACAGAGGGAACAAGAGTTAAAGAAATAGATTTGGGTTTTATGGAAGAAGAGTTCCAGCAAAGTAAAAATAAATGACTCAAGTTGGATAGTACTAAGAAAAGGAGACATTAGGAGGTTATTGCTAACCTCCAAGGAGGCAATTTCAATCTAATAATGAGGACAGAATACAGATTGGTCGGGATTGAAGAATGACTAAATAGGCCATCATAGGAATTAAGTATGAAGTTGTAGATTAAGTGTTCCTTACTGCACTTGGTACAAAAAAGGAGATAATTGTAAACATGGTAGCTTCAATTCCTGAGCATGATATTTTTAGGTATTGACTGCAGTTATTGAAACTACCTCAAGAAGCAGATAATGACAGCCTTTTCTCATGGCAGCCAAAAGTGCCATGCCTAAGAACTGTCCCTTCAACTATAATCTACCTCTTAGCTATCAAATCCTTTCCTTCTAAGTTTTATGGATATCTTCCCATAAAATATAAGTTCTCCAAGGATATGGAATGTTCCTTTTTCTTTTTTATTTCTCCTTTTTTTTTTGCTTTTTATCTTCACTATTTAGCACAATACCTGGCACATCAGTAATATTTGCTTATTGATTACTCTAGGAATCTCCTCAGTAGACTAGAAGCTCTCTGAAGATATGGATTACTTCCTTTTTGCCTTGAATGCATAACAGGAGGCTAGGAAATGTTTGTTGAGTGACTGATGAATAGTTCATCAACCAGATTATAAATTGCTTGAGTGCAGGGATTTTTTTGGATGTAATCTTTCCATTTCATGGAATTTAGCATAGTATCATCAATATATTGAGTTCCTTCTAAGTGAAAGAAATCCTTGTAGGTTGGCACTGGGATTACTAAAGAGAAATAAAAAGGATCCTCTACTCAAGGAACTAATACTGTATATTCATTTACTGGATTCTTGATGGCCCAAATTAAAGCAGATGAGAGAGAGAGAGAATCACATAGGATCAAGAAGGAAGTAAAAGTCAATTGCAAACTGAGTGATGATGGGGATTGTGGCCAATACCAGTAACCCAGTTCACTGTGTCTAGGAAAGAATTAGATGGCTAACTTTCACTAAGTCTGACAGCTGAGGATGTGGAGATGACAGCATGAAGTCAGCTCTCAAGGGACTGCTGCAGGATTCTGGGAAGTGTCTCTATCTTTCTCAATAGCCCTGAAAAAAAATGTGGGATTTGAGATACCAGGATAACCACAATGAATGATGCTGCAAGAATAGGAATTGGGAAATAAAGCATGGGATGGGAGAAGGGGGTGGGGCATGGATGAAACAAAGGGGGGAAAGATAACATGACTAAGCGAAAGCCAATCTATCTTTAAGGAGTTTGACTCTGCTAGTAGACTTGAAGTATTCCTCAGAGATGGCCAATTTAGGATTTATGATTCAAGAGTCATGCAAAGGGTCATAGCCAGGGTTTCAGAGAAGAAACAGTAATACATTTTTTTTTATCACCTTCAACCCCTGTGACGGATCCCATGGGGATTTCATTTTTCTCACAGTTTGACACTATGTATTCTGATCTGGGTAGGAACTTCATCACCTGCTAGATGGGAAGAGATAATCACACTATTTTCTTTGCCCACGATCAGCCCCTTTCCTGATGATTTGGGCAATACCAAATCATATTGAAGAAAATAAAAAATAATTCTCATCTCCTTAAAATTGATTACTAAAATAAAAACGTCTCTTAAGGAAATCATAATATAATTGCAGGATAAGAAGAATGACAGAAGTAGTATAGCAGAGACAAAAGAAGATTGGTTCAAGAGAATGGATTCAAATCTTACTTGCTACCTCTACCTATGTGTCAAAACCTCTGTGAGCCCAAGGTTCTTAGAATCACAGAATCTAGTACTGAAAGGGACCCCATTTCAAGCCAACCTAGAAAAAACCCCCACTGTAATATGCCTGATGAATGTTTACCCAGCATTTTTATGCCCTCCAAAGAGGGTAATCCTACTACCCACTAAGGCCACCCACCTCACTTTGGGGCAGTTAATATCTTTTGAAAGGTTTTGTTGCTAGAAAAATTAAATGAGCTTCTTTATCCTTTTTATCCCTTGCTCCTGGTTCTGTATGGAGCCAAAAAGAACAAATCAATTTTTTCTTCCACAAAGCATCTTTTCAGATATTGAAATAAATTCAAAGTACCCTAAGCACCCAAGCCAATCAGCCAATTGATAATCCAATTCTTGAGTTTCTTTATGTGGCAGGACAAAGAAAGGCGAAAGACAGTTCCTGCCCTTGAGGAGCTCATAAACTAATGATGTTCACAATCAAGTACAGTGATCTTTTCCACATCATGGGGATTAGGGGTATGGCACTCCCGTGACCTAGAAAATCCACATAAAAATTTTTGGACCTCCCTTCATACCAAAGAAGAGGTATTAAAAGATCACATATGTAGATATTATACAATATAATATAGAGATTTTATGAAGTTCTGATTTTCTAAACATTTTCTGTTATCTACTGGTTTTCATGTGTTGCATGCAGCTTCCACAACCCCCTTCCCCCCAAAACAAAATTCAATTTAATTTTTTATGCTAACCCATGACACATTGAGACCTCAATGGGGAATCTCCCTGTGGAAGGGATAACTATTCTACTCTCATTGCATTAGATAAGATGGTCTCAAGGATCCTCTCCAGTTGTTAATCAAAGACCTATCATCCTAAGCAAAGGACAGGACCGTGCAAACTGCTCTAAGAAGTAGCTGGGTGAAAGGAAGGGAAGCACACATTCAAGAAAGGCTTCATGGAGGAGGCATCACTTAAGTTTTGACCTCTATCAAAAAGTCTTTTACAGGAAAGGATGTCAAAAAATAGACACTGGAGCTAGGAATGATGAGACTGCTTTGGGGGAGGGATGGTACAGAGTAGTAGAATTTTAAAATCACATCTGTGAAGGGTAATAGCAAGAGATGAGCCTGGAAAGGAAGGCTGCAGTCAGGTCATAGTATGACTTAAATACTAGGATTGGAAATTTATACTTTAGTCTATAAAAATGGGGAGCCCCTTACGATTGTTGAGGAGGGCCATAATCAGACTGATGCATTCAGATTATATGTTGCAGTGTGGTGGATAGACTAGAGAAAGAAAAAGAACAGACTAGAAGACAGGAAGACCGTCTTAGAGATGGGAGCTTAAACTATAGTAGGAACAACAGGGAAAAAAAAAGCAAAGCCCATCCTCCATCCCTAAACACTATGGAAGGAATGACAGGAAGAAAAAAAAAAATGGAACTAAATTACAGTCAAGACTAGGAATTGGGAGATCATCTCAAGCATATTTGGATGGGAAAGGGAAAACAGAGAAGGAGGATATGTAGGGGAAGAAATAGTTATCTAGCCTAAACCAGAGCAGTTAAAGCAGCTTTTGAAAGAAACTGCAAAATGATTTGTGTACTGAGACAATTTAGAGATGAAAAGACAGCCTGCTTTAGATTCTCAAGGTCAAAAGGGATAGGTTTAAAAAGTTGAGCTTTCTAGAATCATCCAATCTACTTTAAATTGTTGAGATGTTCTTTTAAAAAGGCTGTATCTTGATTTCCTGTACAGAATCTCCATCTGTATCTCTTTCTGTGTGGTGAGAATGCAGATGAGATCAAGAAGGCAACCTTTTTATTCAACTGTCTCTCTGAGATCCCCCTTTCCCTGCTAAGCATGACGCTGAGAAGGCGATTCTGTCCAAGATATTCCTTCAACCTCACCTCAGTTCATTTTTAAAAGTAACAGAGAGGGGTGGCTAGGTGGTGCAGTGCATAGAGCATCAGGCTGGAGTTGGCAGGACCTAAGCTCAAACACTAGACACATACTAGCTGTGTGACTCTGGGCAAGTCTTGCCCCAACTGCCTTGCAGAAAAATAAATAAAAGTAATGGAGCGATAAAGATGGAATAAAGATTTCTCACAGCACTTGGATATTCAGGTTCTGACTGATTTCACCAAATTGTCAAGCTAAAATTCTATCGGGCTCCTGAAGCCAGTGGACCTCCTAGAATAATAGTTCTGAAATCAAAGCTATTTCCCAAACAAGAGCACAATACAAGCTTTTTTCCCCTCAAGGAAAAGTACATATTTTGACTTGTAGGTTATGATTCTTTAACATTTCCAACATTAGTCCGATGATACATCTTTAGTAAGTAATTTATTTATCATGTTAAGTGATTGGTCTTTGTTGAATGGGGTGATGTTCAACTAGGGGAAAACCAGGTGGTCTAACAGAAACATTAAAAAAAATTACCATGAAATACAACTCAGAGAGCACTGTCAACACACCCAAATGCTCTGAAAGCATAATAAACCACTCTTTGCACATATTAAAACAATGGAAGTAAGTGTGGCAACTTCAAAAGAACTAAGTCACTAGTCAGGGGGAGTAGGGGGAATAATTTTCTCAAGAAATACAAGGCACCAGAAATATTTTACTTAAAATGCTTTCTTTTGGTTGGGAAAAGGGTTCAAACATGTCACCTAATACTAAAAAAACAAAGAAGGTATTCCCCAGTCCTGTCAGTCACTGACAGCTGTTCCAGGCACCTGGAGCAAGTTTACAGTTTAAATCTTCCAGTTCTGTGTATCTAAACACAATAGCAATAAAGGGGAACCTGTCAAACAGAAAATGGCCTGCTTTTAAGTTGTCCATAAAATATCTCCCGCTACCAGCATTTCTTGTAGCTCGTTGAGTATTATGTTCAGTAATATTAATAGACCCATATTTACCGTATCTTAAAAGCTAACAATTCCATTGCCAGGACTAATTAGGGAGGCAGGAAACTGAGAAGGAGCAGTATACAATTTCTTAAACACGGCCCATCTTAGGACCAATACGTTGAGTTTATTGTTTCTAGGACACTTGTAAACTCCGTCAGGAGCACTGTTAGCCTCCTTTTGTTTCTGGATTAAGACAAAGAGCTCCCATTTCAAACATGCTTTTTAGAGGGAGGCAAAAGTAAACCAATTTTCATTTTTCCCTGGATACCATCACATTTGACTTTTCTGTTGAAGCATTCATAGTAAAAGATGAGAAGCAAAGAGCCAACTTTTGTATGGAAAGGAGAAATTCCAGCCTATGGGACGTTGTTGCTTAAAAGTAAAAAAACCCACTTACATATGTTAAAACATTAATTGAAAATATGCAAGGTCTAAAAATGACATAGTTTCTTTTCTTAGTTTTCCTTCTCTGGATGAGAGGCAGCATCATATGAATGGCAGATGGCCAATGGGCCTTGGAGTCAATAAGAACCAGAAGTAATTCTACCTCTACCACATCCTGGCCGTGTGATCTTGAACAAGTCATCTAATAAGTGTATGAAGAAGGAACAGCTAAAGCTCAGTATTAGTAGAGGAAACTTCTCATCTAAAACTCTTATTTCTTTTTTTTTTTCTTTTTTGCTGAGACAATTGGGGTTAAGTGACTTGCCCAGGGTCACATAGCTAGAAAGTGTTAAGTGTCTGAGGTCACATTTAAACTCAGGTCCTCCTGACTTAAGGGCTGGTGCTCTATCCACTGCACCACCTAGCTGCTCCCGAAATTCCTATTTCAATGAAATTTCAGGTCTGATTTTTTTTAAATCGCATTGTAGAGTTTGAGTAGATAATTCATCTACTGCAATACATCTGCAAAAGTAGATAACTGTTACCAATTTCAAACTAATAAAAATGACTCCCACTCGAGTTCTCTTTCCATTATACAATGCTGCCTTCTATTCAAAAAGCATCTTGGTCATCATTCAATTGCAAGAGAGAGCCCCACAGAATAGGGTAATAAAAACAATGTAATTTGAGCTATGATACCCTCACCTTTAAAAAATGTGTTATTATTAGAAAGTCTGTCTTTATATACAATTGGAACACAGATTACTTCAAAAGAACACAGTAAGCAAATCATTCCTATTAACTGTTGGTTACATATTTCTTTTTTCTTCCCTAAAGTTCATTTATTTATTTATTTTAACATTCATTGTTTTTAAATTGAGTTCCAAATTCTCTTCCTCTTTTCAATTTCTTTTCCACTTATAAGAAGGCAAGCAATGTAATATCAATTATTCACGTGAAATCATGTACAGTACTTCCATACTAGCCATATTGAGAAAAATTAAAAGCAAGAAACATAAAGAAAAACCCAAAGAAATATGCTTCAATCTGTCCTGAGTTCATTAGTTCTCTCTCTAGATAAGAATAACATTTTTCAACATGAGTCTTTGGAATTGTCTTAGATCACTGTATTGACCCGAGTAGCTGAGTCTTTCACATTTGATCATCATCATAACAATATTGCTGTTGCCATACTGGCGAGATATGTCAATTGATGTGTATTCTTTGCTTCCAATGGTCTGCAAGATGGGAAGCAGGGAAAGAGGGAAGGATGTAAAGCATCTAATTCTAAAAATTTGAATACATTCAAAAAGTGAACTCCACCTGACCTCTGAAGGCCATATAATACCATAGCTCCCTCCAAAACTTCAGAAGATGCCATGTCTGCTGGACCGGGTCATAAATGAACATATTTAAATTACTCCAACACCTCAGACTTTCAGTTGAACCAGCAGCAAGTCCCTTTTTCTGCTGTAATCTTGTGCCACTGTTTTATGGGCATCACAAATCCTCCTGTAACTAGTTATAGTCATAAATTGGAGGCCTTTCTAATAATCTGGCTCCAAATGTGGTTTTTAACCTATTCTCTATCCCCCAAAGGTCTTAAAGTAGGTCTTCTAAAAACCAAAAGATGGAATACTGGCCAAATGGCAGTTCTGGGATGATAAACAAATAATAAAGAAACAATTAGATCTCAGCAGACAGCAGCCTATAGAAATTATTGGTTATGGGAATAAGTTAATTTTTCAACCTCCCTGGTGCTGGGTATTAATCCCATGGAAAATATTGTAGGCGGACTGTAAGAATCATTTAGACATGAAAATCACTGCCATGTGTAAAAACTTAGATATGAAAAAATGCACATACAACAACTTAATCCCAGAAAAATATGGACTCCAATTAAAAAAAAAAGTGAAATTTGGCTCACAGTGTCCTTTCCCCCTAATGGACAACTCAGTAAAGAAAATATGATGGATTTTTTCTTGCCTGTATTTGATTCCCAATTAAAATTAAATATAAACTGAAATGCCACCTGGATTCTTGCAAAACCCTCTTTTTTAAAGAAGAACTTGGGCTTACATATACAAACGTTTTACTAAATGACCCATGGCAAATTGCGTAATGCCAGTAAAAGTTGTGTTTTTTAAGTTATGAGCCCCAAAGATTTTATCTGAAATAAAACCCTGATTCAATTCAGATTCTGGAGGCAAACTGTGACCTTAACTCTGCCTCTAAATTTAAAACATTTGTGTGTACAGCCCTTCAGTAATGCTGCTAGTAGGTATAGGGAAGAAATACTGTATTTATTAAGATTCTTGTTTTCTTTTCTAAAAGGGTAAATTAGTCCACTAATTGGCTACAAGAACTGGTTCCACAACCTTGCAATCCCAATTTAGAGGTCAGCCTTTAAATTGAGAGATAGATCCCCTTCCCCTATTCTTAGTGAGGTTTTTCCTGCTTTATTCTTAATCATCCAATTCCTATGATTCTCTCAAACTCAGTTTGCTGTCAGTATGGTCAGTTCCAATCTTGGTGGACATCTTGCTACCTATATAACATTAGAGAGTCCCTTCATGTCTCTGAGTCACAATCTATTCATCTATAAAAAGCGAGGTGGTGGTGGTGAGTGAGATTGAACAAGATTACACAGTATCTATCACTACAAAATCCTCTAATGCATTAAGCTGAGGTTTAAAAGAGAAGAGATCAGGTGATGGGAGTGTACACCACATAAGTTCTCTGAATGGGAAAAGACTTAGCCATTCCAACTCAACTATGTGTTAGAAATATTCCTTGAAGCCATCTTTGCATGGCATAAACATAAGACTTTTCACCGTTCTGGTTGTCCAACTTATTAATGTCCTTCCAAAAATTGCTCAGGAATAAATGTATATGTTCCAGATGTGGTCTGCCCAGTGCAAAGTTCAGAGCTCATGGCTCTCAAGAAAGGAGAATGTTAGTTTATAACATACTTTCATTTGGATCAATAACAGGGTGTTATAAGAATAACTTAGAAGAAGTTATTCTTAGAAGAATAAGAATAATTTAGAAGCAATAATTATTCTGAAATTAGACCTTTTATCTTTGGTATTTTTATAAGTTTGTATTATAGTGGGGTAACTTTTAAAAAGAGTTTACAAAAATTATCAAATGTTAATGGTCAAATATCAAGTGTCTTCTACCCTGTCTAATCTATAAATATCAGTCAGGCAATGGCTTGTGCAGACAGATAAGCTTTGCACAACTTCCTGAAAACCAATAAATTCAGATGATTAGGATTCAGGACAAAAAAAAATCTATGGGAGTCTTTACTTAGAACTTGCCTCTATTCTTTCACAGTACCCACCTCCTATCAAAATGAAGTGCAGAAAGGCCAAGAAGTCTCTAAAGTAATTAAAACTCAAGGCATGTTAATGAGCGTAAATTCCTCATTAGATGGGACACAGGCCAATCTCTAGCATTTAGTTCAAGTTATAACATGATGGAGAAGGTTAATATAAACCACAAGATGGTCTCTCTCTACTCCAAAATCCTAAATGGCTTCATAGTTTAGACTCTCATGCAGCAATTAACTATGAGAGATGATGCAATGGATAGAGTTCGGACCTGGAGTCAGGAAAACTCATCTTCCTGAATTCGTATCTGATCTCAGGCACGTATTAACTGTGTGACCCTGAGAATGTCACTTAACGTTGTTTGCCTCAGTTTCCTCATCTGTAAACTGAGCTGGAGAAGGAAATGGTAAGCCCCTGCATATCTTTGCCAAGACAATCCCAAATGGGATTATAAAGAATTAAGCACAAATGAAATGACTGGAAACAATTACATGTTGCATATTTTTGTGTTTCTGTGTGTAGACAAATATACATATATATACATACAAATATACAATGTACAGTTGCAAACTACTGTGTAAATGTACACATTATTATTTTCTTCATCTCTTAGGTGATTCCATTCAATTTTTTTAAAAGCCTTAATTTTAGTTTCTCCATCTGCAATGCAATTTCTTTAAAGTCAATGATTTTGACTTCATCTTTTCTTCCCCCTCTTGCTGCCCATTTGATTCTCCACATGAAAAGAGAAATTGGACAAAGAACAAAGTGTAAAACATGTAGCTAGAAAACTCTTAATTTTTTCTAGAGTCCACACACATTTAGGGCATCCATGGATGGATTTCAAAAGTCTATGAACTCAGATGAGAATATATTTCCATTTAATTGGTGTCCTTTGTAATCCTGTGTATTTCATTTTCTGCATTTAAAAACATTATTCAGAGAAGGGGTCCACAGGTTTTGATAGATTTCTGAATGCTCTACAACATACACAAAAACTTAAAAGCCCTTTATAATCTTAGCCAGCCATTTGCTCAGCAGGGTAATATGAGATTCAGTCAGGTATATGGTAAATTAACTTCAATGGCCTGTGATCTTATCAAGTATGGTAGTATCTCAGCCACCAGATCATAATTTTTTCAATTGAAATATCCACCTGCCCTGCCATCAACTCATGGAAAACTGTTCTGGATCTTATTAGACCTATCCTTTGGTGGACAATCAAACCCTTCCCATCATGGCAAGACCCACGAAAACCCAGATTCTGCTGCTACAACCTTCAAAAGTCCAAGTTCATCTCCACAAAATGGCAAGTCACAGACAGGGCTTTCAGTGGAGGGCAATGAATCCAGCAGATAAAAACCTGATATCCAAATGCTTTAAGGAACTAATTTTCTAAAAAAAAGTTCTAAGACTAAGGGCTCATTCCACTAAGTGGATGAATAATTAAAGAATAATATTAAATATCTATATTGCAGATATTTCTTTCAGTATAGATCAGTCAAGATGGCCTCAACTTTGAGACACTAGGATTTTCTGACCATAAGCATATTTCTCATAGAGGAAAACTGTCAATCTTGACAAATTTAATCAAACTCTCAAATAATCAAATATGTAGAATAAAATACTTGTGGAACATTTCCTTAAACCCTGTAAACTGGCATGATCAAAAATGATAAAACTCAATATTAGTGCGGTTATAGAATAATAATAATAATAATAACAGTTAGCATTTATGGAGTGCTTTAAGGTCTTTCTATGGAACATCATTTCTATGGAATAATAGTAATAACAACAGCTAACATTTATAGAGTGCTTTAAGGTTTTCTATGGAAGATAAGACATATTAATAGCACTAAAGATGCTGGGAAAAGGTAAAAAATCTCTTGGAAAACAATGTGGCAAGAGATGACCTGGGTAACAGTATTGTTTGGTCCCTGTGACCTACTGTCCCACTAAGACTATCAAGACTGATATCCTAAGGATGTTATTATTAAAAGTACAGGAAAATAGAGTGGGAGACATCTGTACAAAAACATTCATAACACCTTAATGTGTAAAAGGAAAAAGCTAGAAACTACCAATGTGTACAATGTTTGGGAAATTGCTGGATAAATTGTGGTATATCAAGATAAGGTATATTATTTTACCATAAAATGAAAATATGAATACAACAAAGAAATAAGGAAAAACTTATGGAAAGGCATTCAGTTTGAACAGAATAGAATTAGCATAGCAATATACCCATCAATGAGGACTATATAAAAATGAACAATAATAATAAGGGCAAAAAAAAAACCTCCAGAAGGGGGATGGAAAAATATAATCTATTCCCATTATTTTAAAGTGAATACACTGATTTTTAAAACTTTGTTTATAAGTTTTGTGCATGGTCATTTTCACTTGTTTACATGTACTTATTTTTGTTTTTGTTAAAGGATTCTAAGCTTAGAATTTTAAAAATCTGAAAAAATACAGAATAAGAGCAGAGGGAGTCATAAAATTCTGTCAGCAGGATCTTTTGCTATGATTAAAGTGAATTTATTTCTTTTTTAACCAACAGGAAAAAAATTTAGTATTTATATCTTTGACATGATCACTGATCACGTTCTCTGTTCAACTGAAAGTCTATGTTTGTTGATAGTTACAAAATTCAGACTAAAATTACATAAATTCCACAATGAACTGTTCATACTCTTTGATAACAGGGAAAACAGATCTTACTGAAACATGCCTTTCAATTCTTTGTGCATTTTGCAATTCAGATTTTTTTTTTTGCTGAAGCAATTGAGGTTAAGTGACTTGCCCAGGTTCACACAGCTAGAAAGTGTTAAGTGCCTGAAGTCAGATCTGAACTCAGGTTCTCCTGACTTCAGGATTGGTACTTTATCCACTGCACCATCTAGCTGCCCCTGCATTTCAAATTTCTACCAGGTATAAAAGCAAGCACTCTGAATTACGGGTCCAAATCTTTGAAGGAAAAAGAGATTTCAGAGTTAGGTAGAAAAATGAAACTATATTGTGATGTTTTAAGACATGTATCTTCAGTTGTGAGCATGTATCTGCATTGGGACTGGAGTGTAGGGGTATTTTTTTTTTTTTGCTATCCCTAGCATAATCATCTATACACAGTAACTGCTAAATAAAAGCACACTGAATGACAGAACTGGAAAAAAGGAAGAATGCCTCATTTCCTCCTTCTAGAATGAACATATGACTTTACAGAAAGTAGGTCTGAAACCTATTTGGATCCTTACCAGTCTTGCTTATGGTAGGAGATTGATACATATTCGTTAACCAAGACCATTTCCAACATTCTTTCCAATTCTAAATGTTTTCAGTTTTTTATTGCCCACCTCTCTAAGGTGCATGTAATTGGTCCATCTATTGAGGTAATAACAATGAACCCTCTTCCTTCCCCCTCCCAGAAAAAAAGATGAGAGTCCTCTCCATGCAATTGAATTATGATTGCTTCCATCAAAGCAAAGCATTAACTTTCTCTGCTGGGTTCCTGGATAGTAAAAGACTCAGTCTCTATCCTCAGGGAGCTTAGCATCTAAAAAAGAACTAAGACACATACTAAATTGACTGATGAAAGGCATAACATAACAGTCCCATCTTGTAAGCTTCTTAAGAAGAGGGAAAAATGACGAACTCCCTCCTATCAAAATATCATAGCTATAAAGCAGAAAGAGATCTTAAGTCAGACCCCCTAATTTTTCAGAAGATAAACCTGAGGCTCAGAGGTGTTAAAATGACTTGCCCACAGTCACACAGGAAGAAAATGGCAAAGCCAAAATTCTAGCTAACTCCTTTGGCCATTTGTCTAAAATGCTTTTCACTGCACCATGACTTCTCCAGTCTGGCATAGTACCTACACATGGTAAGTGATCAATAAATTTATCTTGACCTGAAGTGGCTAATGCCATAAAAAGAAAAGAGCACAGGGTATTTCCCAATTACATTTCCAAGGTGGTGGATGGCAGTACCAGGTAGCATGTTAAAGTGGATAAAGTTCTAGATTTCAGGTCAGAGACTGCACTCAAACCAAAAATTACAATCTATGCCTCAGACAAGTGACACTAAGCATCTCGTCTATCGTCCAGGTAAAATATGAGTGGCAATTTGTTATTGCTATGCCATGTAATCCAACTGTTTTGAGATTCAGGGTCCTTTGAAATCTGGTCTCAATTTACCTTTCCAGCTCTACCCCCCAAAAAATTTCTGACAGGATCTGTCCACTCCTCCCCAGACAACAATGTCCTGCACCTCAGCTCTCCATTCCCTCTACCTTAAATTACCTTAATAACAATTGACATTGCCATAGTGTTTGAAGACCTTCGGACTGCTGGACAGACATTATCTCATCTGACCTTCACATCAAGCCTTTGAATTAGATACCAGAAAGAGTACTGTCCCCATTCTTTTGATGAAAAAACCAAGGCTCAGAAAGGTTGTAATGTGCCCAGACCTTAAGAATAAGAAGTAGAATTTAAAGCAAGAGCTACCTAAGAGCAAGTCCAGCTCTCTGTCCACTAGGGCAGACTTTGTCTTCAGTCACATCTTCTAACTATTCAACCCCAATTCATTCAACAAAGTCGAACACAAGAGCAACATTTTTCTGAATCCCCTTAGCAGACATGCTGTCTCTGCTTTCTTTACATCGTCATACTTTGTTTGTGCCAGACTTATAGTCGGCTGCTTTGAGAGCTAGTGGGAAAGAGGCTTTGGAGTTAGAGGTATGGAGTCAAGCCTTGCTTGTCCCACTCACTTAAACTCTTCAGTGCTCAGTTTACTCAAGTGTAAAATGAGCTAGTTAGCTTCTCAGTTCCCTTATAGCCCCACAAATCAGTCAACAAGTATCCATTAAACATCTATTATGTAGGGCACTTGAGACTCTAAGTACAATAAATGAAACTGTCGCTTAGTTGCATTGAGCTTATGTTCTAATGGAGAGACAACAATTACATAGATATACATACATATACACATATAGTTTGTGTATGTATATATACTATATATGTATACATATCATGTGTATGTGTGTGCATGTACACACATATGTGCGCACATGTACACATATACAGAGAATAAATATAAAATGCCCATTTTAATAGTAAATAAATATAAAACTGAACTGACAATTAAGACAGTGTACATACATGCACATATGAATATGTGTGTTTTTTTAAAAAGTAACTAGACTACATGTTACTTAAAGGTAGGGACCTATTTCTTATTTTTTGCATCCTATCCTGTGCACAATGTTTTGAAAACAATGGGCATTCAATAAATATTTCCTGAATGAATTAATGAAGCAATCAATGAATAGATATTTTGTCTAAAACAAAATCTATTTTAAATTAACCGGGAAGCTTTTTTGACATACATACATGCTTTGACAATTCAGGTGGCTGTGGCTGTGGGTGAAAGTGTACATATATATGTATATTTATTATATATATATATATATATATATATATATATATTAAGGGTTTAGGGATGTTTTAGAGTTTAGAACACTCCAAGTTACCAAGCCCAGCTAGGGGGCTCTCAGAAGAGTCAAAGGCATGATCAGTTACTAGTATACTCATGAAAGGGAAAAGAAGTAGAATTGAGCCATTGACTATTTATTGTCTCCTCAATAGAGTTCTGTAACTCTATCTTCATTGAGTTTTACTAGATATTGAATGCTATACCCTCTGTATTTTACAGGTAAAAATGTAACCAATTAAATGCTTATGTATGAACTGCCACAAAAGCTTTGATAAAAGTAGGGGTTCCTTAGTAAATTTGGGTTTTTAAAACAGCTCAGCTTTCCTACTTTATCACGATTAAATTTTGACTTTACCATAATATCCCTTTTTCATCTTACTCATTTTGAATCATTGACCTTGAACATTATATGCAACTTAAGTTACATGCTCTATGTGATGTACCTCCCTACTCCCTCATTTTAAAATTGCTGGCCATTTACATCTTATAATCAGTTCTGTATTTTGTTTCAGTTTGGGGATTTTTTTTGCCTAGCCATATGATTTCATTGCTGTAAACAGTTTCCATTGAGGAAATATTCTCCACAATACAGATCTGTGATTATTCTGTAATTTATAGTACTAGGTACATGCCTAGGTCGAGGATCATACTCAATCATATATTGAGAAATGTGATTTGAACATCAGTCTTCCTGGATCTGAGTATGACTTCCTACTTACTATCTGAATTTTTTTGGGGTAAATTAAACCCCAGTCTGATAATACAGAAAAACACAATAGAGATCCATCCTCACAAAAGCAGAAGCACTCCATACCTTGTGCATACAATATTCCTGCTGCACAGAATTCGGCCAACAGAAACAGTATGGAATAAGGTAAGCAACATTATCACCATGTTATTTATCATATGCATTAGTACCCAAAATAGGCAAGGGAAGGATGAGCATTATGTCATTCCCTCTCAGTCTTTAACCTTGGAAAAGGTTGGTTGAGTTAGTAACGAGGACCACTGTAGTCAATACAGAATGCTATAAAAACAGAAACCTTCCCCCAATATTACATTGAAAAAAAATTAATGCCTAGTAATTGCCATAATGAAAAATCCACTGTTACACTATATAGGTGGAATGGCTTATTTTTATTTAATTTTCCCCAAACCGTTTTTCTTTGGCTCCAACTGGCACTCTTTTCTATTGAAAAGCAAAAGACATTTTCCGCACAATTTTCCCTCTACTAGAAAGAGGTATATTGTGCCCTTCAGTGAACATAAAATTGATATTATCATCTCTTAGTTTATATCTCACTACTTAACCTTCAGATTAAAAGTTATTAGATTTGAATGACTAAAAAGACATCATGTCACCTTCTATGCCATGTAGGGAGATAACAGAAGTTAGGGACAGGATGAGGTACATGATAAAAACAGTAAGTTATGGTGTAAGATGGGAGCTGCCTGTTCTTTTTCTCATTTGATGAACAAAAGTGGCACTTCTCATAAAGAAGTACATTTCATTTAGATGGCAATTTAGAAATATGTTAGTCAGGTACTCAAGAGTTTAATTTAAATGCGGCTGAGGATGGTAAAGGAAGTCACTGGAAATTTAGATCAACAGTCAATCAGCAAACAAGCATTTATTAAAAATACTTACTACAAACCAGGCACCATGCAAGGTAATCATTGGAACTAGAAAGAAAGTGAAAAACACAGTCTCTGTCCTCAAGAAGCTCATATTCAAATGGACAGACAACATGTATCATTCATCATCATCATCATCAAAGACAATACCATTAGGTTAGGTTTTTCTGTCATTTGTTGGTTTTTTTTTGGGGGGGGGGCAGGACATATCAAAGTAATAGTCTCAAAACATAGTCAAAACAAAAAGTTCTTGGACAGCCTAAGATGCTATCAAATCCCTTCTGGATATAGTAAGAATTAAAGAACTGACTTATGCAATGACTAGTGATCCTATTAGAAGAAATACACTTGAAGAATGTGACTACAGAGGGAAAAAATCTGTAAAAAATTATTCATAATTTTCTTGTGCAGCATGATAAATGTGAAGATATGTTTAGAAGAATTTCTCATGCTTAACCTGTATTGGATTACTTCCTGTATTGTGGAGGGGAGAGATGGGAAAGAAGGAAGGAAAAATTTGGAACATAAGGTTTTTCAAGGGTGAATGTTGAAAACTATCTTTACATGTATTTTAAAAAAGAAAAAGCTATTATAAAAATATTCATAGAGCTTTATTTTTTATTTAAAAAATGAGAAAAATTAATATGTCCAATAACTGGGGAATAAACTGAATAGTCTGTAGTCTGCCAAAATGATGAAATATTAATATACCATCAGAAATGACAAATATGAAGAATACAAAGAAATAGCTAAAGCCTAAGGTGAAATGGTACAGAGAAGAAGCAGAAGTAGAACAATCTTCATACTAAAAGCATATTAAGTAAATTAACAATAGCAACACTATAAAATCTAGGAGAAAATAAGAGAATACAAAGACTGGCCAGGAATCACCAAACTAAAGGTGGATCCTTTTCTTGTTAATTTGTTAATGTTAGTGTATATGTGTATATGTGTATGTTTATATTTTCTTTTTTTCCCTTTTTTTAATTAAAGCTTTTTATTTGCAAAACATATGCATGGATAATTTTTCATCATTGACCCTTGCAAAACTTTGTTACAAATTTTCCCCTCCTTCCTTCCACTCCTTCCCCTAGATGACAGGAAGTCTAATACATGTTAATTATGTTAAAATACTTGACAAATTGAATATGTGTATACATATTTATACAGTTATCTTGCTGTACAAGAAAAATTGGATCTATAAGAAAAAAATCTGAGAAGGAAAACATAATGTAAGCAAGTATGTTTGTATTTTCAAAACAAATTGTAAATAATATTAAGAATCTACTTTTTAAAATCATGTTTATTGTAATGTTGACTTTTTTGGATACTGAATTTAGAATTTTAAAATTATAAAAACTAAAAAGGAAACATGTTCTACTAAGAATTACTTAGACAAAGGGAGAGACTACCTTCCTTCCCATTAAAGACAAGCTAATCTCTAAGCCACAAGCAATATTACATTTTGACAATCTCAGGTAGGTTAAACAATATTCTAACATGACTTTTTAAATAGCCCCAGCAGTTTAATAATTACATTCTCTATTTTCTCAACAACAACAACAAAAACACAATATACTGTAATTCTACCTTATGATCTTACAAAGTAATTCACTCTAACCTGCTTGTGTCAATATGGAAGAAAAGCATTATCAAATGATTTAACTTAGTAGTTTTGGTCCTTAAAGGAGTTAAGCTCATTTCACAATCAATGGAAACACTAAAAAACAATTAATCATCCATTCCCATCTGACTTTATGATATATTCATTAGTAAATAGCTAGGGATTTTTAAAAAATGTACCATAAAAAAGGTTAATAAATTCTTCTTTTTATAGTTGGAGAAAAGTAGTCTGTAGTCAGTGATAAAGCTTTACCCTATAGCAGCTTCTTAAAAAAAGAAAGAAAGAAAAAGAAAAGAAATTCTCCATAATCTGTCAGGGTACCATGGTTTCCTCCATTATCCAGTCTTGAAATCTCAAGGCTATCTGTTTTGTTCCTGGTTTTGCCCCCATCCTATTTGCCCATTTCATGCTGGCTTGCCTGTCAGATTGTGAGCTTCTCAAGAATACAGACTGTCATTTGCCCTTCTTTATAACCTCAGCACTTAGCAAGGTGCCTGCCAATACAGAATGGACTTACTAAATGCATATGTACTTGTCTGATTCTTTGAGCTCCTCTAATCTCTCTCTCATTCATCTTTTCTATTGTCATTACTGCCACCATGCCAAGACTTTTCATACTTCTGACTCACAACAGAAAGAGCCTCTCAAATGATTTTCTTATATCCATCTTGGGGTACTCCTAAACTGTCCCTGACTCATTTGGACACACTGACCATCTCATCCTTTGATTATATCACTTTTCTGCTTAAACGTTACCAATGGTTTCCCACTGCCTAAAGGGTAAAATGCAGACTTTCAATCTTGGTAATCGGGGCCACTGGAAATTGTCCCCACTTTTTGAATTGCCTTTTCTAGTACTCATCTACATGGCCCAATCCAATTGGATTCCCTGCCATAATGCAGTGTCTGACAAAGGGTCATACATGGTAGGCACTCATTATATTTGCTACATGAATGAATTTAAGGAAATCTCATGCAAGCACATGGCATGGGGCCACAATTTTATCAAATAGACTTGTTCTTGCCTAAAGCAAGGTTGTATAATGGAGAAATGTGTGAATGAACTCATCTCACTTTACCAAAGGAAAGGAAGCTGACTATTTATGGGGCCCCAAATTAAACAGCCTTTAACAAAAGTCTCCAGAAAGCTACAATTGACATTTAGTTGTTACAATCTATCTCAGATCAAAGAAAAAAATGGTGAAAAGAAAGTTTCTTACATGAAGTACAGTTCACTATAAACTTTCTTCTTGTTTTGCCACATAGTCCCAGCATCAATGTTATTGTTCTCCTTTGTCATAAAAGCAGTCACCTTGTAACCCTTTTTATCAAGTAATCCATGCACGCTCAGAGTACACTCCACTCCATCGGGCAAGCTATAGGGTTACATTACACAAACATCAATTCTGCCAGCTCAGCATTAGCTGTCAATGAATGCAAGCAATTGCAAAACAGCCATGTATGGTGGGGGCTTCCCCCCCTAAAGAGAACAGATAGGAGTCTGCCGGTTTTGCAGAATAAACTCTTTGCAATGTCTGTAGCTAATCTGTCAACAAATGACTAGTTGTCATACCACCTGAAAGTTCAAAAAGAATTTTGATGTGACAAAAGAGATGGAGTTTCAGCTCATGGGTCAGCACTTGGAATTATGATGTCTAAGTGTGAGAGTCTCTAGGGAAGCTGAAAGGATCCATTTCACACACAATGAAATAGTGTGGGAAGCAGAATTCCTAGAACTCTTTGGGGCTGTTCACTCACTTGCCTTTCTTTTATTCTCTATGCCCACTTACAACTGAGTGCCTGCTAACAAGAAGAGCAATTGAACTTCATGAAAATATCTATTCCAGAGCTGGAGCTAGAAAAGATTGCAGAGGTCAGTCAGGTAAACCCCTTCTTTTTATAGATGAGGAAAAGGAGAGCAGAGAGTTTTAAACAGGCAGAAAATGTTATGGCTGCAATTCAAATCTTCCCTCCAAAACCAGTCTTCTCCTCATGGAGAATGCTGCCCTCTATTCCAGGTTAGACCAATCTCCGGCAATGACCTTTCTTCATGGGGCTGTGAGTACCTGCTACTTTCAAACTAAGAGGATGGAAAACTGAGGCAAGTGTTTTCAAAAATCAAGTCTCAGTATGCTTTTCATAAAATATAATAACTAATTTAGGATGTTAGTAATAATGGCTATTATTACTATCATAGTAATAATAACTTATGGGTGGCAAAGCACTTGATCCTCACCACAGTTCTGTGAAGAGCCTGGACCTCTGGGAGATTAAACAGCTGCCTAGAGAAAACCCTGAGAAAAATTTTTATAAGTGTAACTGAAGGCAGATCTTCCTGACTCTAAGTTTGGTTCTCTAGTCACTACAATAGGCTGATAAAAAAGAAGCCATTTGTTGTGTTTCTAAAACAATTGTTTGAATATCTCCATTCCAGTGCAGCTAAAATTGACATTTTAATTGGGGAGATCAGTCTCCTATAAAGTGTCACCATCTAGCTGCAAATGGAAATTTTCTAACCATTGGTGTTTTTTGTTTTGTTTTGTTTAAAAACAGTATAATAGTTATAAACATCCAGTTGCATTTTATCATGTAAGCTTGGGAGGGCATGAGTGACAACCTTCATGGAAAACAAGGCATTTGAATATTCTTTTGTTCCTCCAATCCCTCTCTTCCCTTCTAGTAAAGATGGAAAGAAAGGAGACTTCCAACAGCTGGCTACCTATGTCACTGACAGGGATGAACTGATCATGAATCCAATTCAGAGGATTCATGGGAGATGTCAGCATCAACACTGTCTAGACACATAGGTGAGTCTCCTGAACTGAAAAGGATCAGAAGAAAGGGCATATCCTTTCTCCAAATATGAGCCCTTTCTGGAGGCTATGTCAGAAAACACAAAAGGTCTATCACTCTGCTTATGCATCTAAGGATCTAAGATTTTGAGCTCTCTTGGGGGCCTTAGAAGCTACTAAGGCCAATTATCTCATTTCATTCATTCATTCATTCATTTATTCATTCATTTTGCTGAGACAATTGGGGTTGAGTGACTTACCCAGGGTCACACAGCCAGGAAGTGTTAAGTGTCTGTGAATGTCAGGTCTTCCTGACTTCAGGGCTAGTTCGCTATCCACTGCACCACTTAGCTGCCCCTAATCCTCTCATTTTAAAGAGGAGGAAACTGAGGCCCCAGAGATGGCAAATGACTTGGTCAGGCTCATACCACTAAAAGTGTCTTAAGGAGAAGTTGAATCAAGGTCATACTGATAGTGGAAAGGGGAGAAAATAGGGAATACTTACTGAACCTAAATGCAAAACAAGAAAGGGAGAATGGAAGATTAAAAATAGACAAAAAAAGAGACAGACATATACAAAAGCCAGAGGCAGAGAGACAGAGTGAGAAATGGATATATAGAGATGATGGGTAAGAAGATGATAGAGAAATACAGTGATAAAGACAGATACAGACAGATATCTGAATGGATAGAGATGGAGAAATGATAGACAGACAGATAGAGAGCTAAATAAAGAACCTTCTATGCCACCTTATTACCAGTCCAAATGCTTTATATGGTGTCTTCTTTGGAAGCGAAGACTAGAAGTGTCTATAGGGAGCCTGATGCCCGGCTTGTAATTTGCTGCAAAGTTTTTTGGGATTGCCTTGAATCACTGAACTGCTGAGAAGAAATAAATTTTTCCTAATTGATCATCACACAATCTTGTTGTTACTGTGTACAGTGTATTCCTGGTTCTGCTTGTTTCACTCAGCATCAGTTAGTATAAATCCTCCCAGACCTTTCTAAAATCAGTTTGTTCATCATTTTTACTGTACATTTGCTTCAAAATGCCAAGGTGAGTTAAGAGTTGAAATAATTTCCATTTTTCAAATGTTTAATTACATTTAATCACATTGATGGGTGTGTGAATTTGTCCATATGGGCAGTCCCTGCCCTCGACTCCTCTTTGAGGACCTTCTGCAAGATTCTATATCATACCACCTGGACACAAGTCGAGCCTCTGAGCTGTCCATCTCTTACCCCCAGTACATGACCAACCTGCCTTTTTCCCTGTTCATATTTCTGTCTGAAAACACCCCCTGTGCTGCATGTCTCGTGCAATACTTCTTGATAATGTGCTACAGTCTACTCACACCTACCATGCACATCTCAACCCAGGAAATAAATGTTTCCTAATGAAAAAGACTTTTCTTTTTCAATTGGATCAGGAAAGGCATGTATCCCAAACAAATTCTGAAAACTTTAGACACTGCTGAGACAATATCATGCCCAGTATTTTCTGGAAACTTGGAGTATATCAATGAATGAATAATCCTAGGGTCTTTTAATACTGATTGTTTCTCTTTCCTGACTATTCCTTTCTAGCATGTCATAAAATTTCTCAAGATAAGGACCCAAAGTTCTTGAGTTTCTTTACTTTTTGGGGGGAAATTATTCGATTTTTAAAAAAATCCTTCAAATATTCATGGACTCTTCCAGCTTTATTCCCTCTCTTCATATGCTTTTATGATTTGTTCCATTGAAAATAAGCAAACCTGTGTGGCTTCCATCATCCTCGATCAATGGAATTCATTCCCTTTAAAGAGAGTTCTTTACCTATAGCAGCTTCTACCACATACTGATTGAAAGTTAGACACCTTGAACAATTAACATAAAAAACTGGCTCCATTTAGTCAAATATCAAAAAGGGCTTTGAAATCAATACCCTTTTATACAAACTAACAAAATAAATGAAAATGCACAGCTGACCTTATGACACTAGCTTTGGACAAAAGTTCTGCAAATTGCAGGTGCCCCTATGAACAAGGGAAGGAATACTCTTCGCTGGGATAATTTAGAGGCAAAGTAGGCGCCAGGTGGAGGAGGGACCCCCAACTTCAAATATAGTGATGTTAGGAAATAGCTGTTTTATTTAGCAGCTATTCATTTTTTATTGAATAAACATTTTCTAGTATGCATTCTGTTAATTGACCTGACAGCATATGCTGTATACAGAGAAACTTCTAAACATTATGCTCTATGTAATATGCTTATCTGTAAACGCTCCCATCTGAAGCTGTATGGAAACAAAATTTTGCTTTCTAAAATTCCAGGCTCTTAAAAGCTCTTGATCTACACAAGTTAGTAGACTATTTTGAAGGTTTTTTTTTTCAATATCCACTAATAAGAATAAATAATAGTGAAACTAAGTAACAGCATTTGTCTCTAAGGTCTGTCTATGGGCAAATACTTTAGTGGGAAGAAAGTAGATTTTTGTTATGACATCTAGAACAAAATTCTAGGACTAAGATGGGGCCTTCTGGGAACTAGAAATCAATTATTACAACTAAAAAGACATGACTAAAGGGAAAAAAGATTTAGTTCTTTAACTTTATAAAATTATGTTAAAAAACCCATCTACTTTTAGTAATAAATTTATATTACAAAGAAGCATGGGTTGAAAGCACGTTAAAGACAATTCATTCAGGTATGGGTGAAGCAGAGAATAAGTAGAAATCTTGGAGTTTTGTGCATAAATTGTCTACTCCTGTGGAATGGCGCCTTCCTTTGGGTGAAAAGAATAAGAGTAATGACTGTTGAGTTTTGGCGGTATTTTCTAGTCAATAAAACACATGGACATTCTCCAAAGCTGGTCCTTGTCTACATTCTCTTCTCTCAAAAGACATTTGCCACAATATATAATTACCCTGGATAATAAAGAACAAACGTGGAAGGTCTAACATTTTTACCTTGACAAATACTGTGTATTGGCTAAATTTTCTCCATGTATCATCAATTATGAGCAAAGTGGAACTGGAAAATTCCATAACCTTCTCATCAACACAAAGCATAATTAACTCATTTTGCTATCACGTCCTTTTAAGCCAAACCTTTGTATTGAATGCACTTCCAACATATTTTCCTGTTCTAATTCTCTTCCAGTGTCCTACATTAATCAAAGCTGTAACCCCTGTTGTCTTTGCACTACGAATCAGAATGTGCCCCTGGCGAAGAATGAGGGAAAAGTCAACAGGAATTAAGTTTCAGTGCAACTGTTTACTCAACTGTGGCCTGCAGTTATTGAAATTTTATCCGTGGTTTTGTGTGACTACCGCAGTAATGAATTCAGCATGGCTGTGATTTTCTCACTGATGGTATTCTCACTTCAAGTAAAAACCTGTAGGATGAAAATGATTGAAACAACCCAAGTCTATCACACTTGGTATCATACATTTCTTGGAGCTGTTTAATTGTAGCAGTTTTTTAGCTTCAAGAAACTCTGATAAACTGAGTCCCTTATGCTTTTTTAATCATCAAGTTTCTGGTTTTAGACTAAAGGTATTTCTTATCCATACCAACTAAAAGTTTCATTGCACACTTAGGTATAACTTAAGCAGTTGCTTATATCTTATTTAAAAATGCATTAGTGAAGTCTGAAAAGTGCATGGCATTATATTGGACTTCAAAAATAACAATATGCACAATGACTGGAAGCTCACCTTTCTTCCCAAAACACATTGAGACCACTAACAGACTGTCAGAAAAGATATTCTAATGGAAACATGGGTGTGTGTGTGTACACAAATACATACACACAATCCATATACATACATATATGCTAATGTATATATAGTAGTGTGTGTATACTCACATATACATGTTTAGAACAGATATGTCAATGACCTATTTTAAACACAATTCTACCTAAAAGGTAGCAGTTAAGATACATTGTTGGCCATCAATATCTACTGATTTTTTTTCTGATTCTTCTAATAGGAAATGGTCTGTTCAAAAGAAAGTATGTGGGGAAGAAGGTTTATCTTCTCTCCTCTTTACCCCCAATGTTTTTCCTTAGCAATATTTATATCTTTCTTTTAAGATTTTTAGTGCTGTTTACTTACCAAAAAGAAAACTCAGAAATTATAAATTTTTTACTTATTCAATTATGTACTCTTCAACAGGCTTCCAGTGACTGATGGCAAAAGAGCCAACAGGTCGATCCTAATTGACACTATGGAAAAATGCTCCAAGCTGGCCTCTGCCCGGCAAGGCCATGAAGAATGGTACCACAGAGGACCAACCACTCATTCCCAATTGTGCGAGGTACACATGAAGCATGTACAATTCCTGGCACAGATACAAAGACTCATGTCTAATATGGATTGTTGTGTTTGGCTAACAAATATCAGGAATTAGAACTTGGGCATATGATTAAGACTAAATGTGCATCACAGATCTTACAGGCATGATATGTCAGAAGTCACATTTCTCCTCAGATGAGGTTAGGAGTTACATTTTTATGCTGGTAATAGGGAAGTCAGTAGTACTAATGAGTAGTCCTGGATATTTACACCCCAGTGTCTGTCTCTTTGTTGCTCTCTCTGTCTCTGTGTCTCTGTCTGTGTCTCTCTCTGTCTGTCTGTCTCTCTCTCACATATACACACACCCCATCCTTTTAATTCCCAGTCAACAGATGGTTCCAACAACTTATGATGAAATGAAAAATCAATGACTCCTTAATTTGCTGAAAACTTCTTTTGAGAAGGTAATAATTAAAACATATTTTAAAGTACCCACCCATGACCATATACTTCATGGAGGAAAAGGGGAAAATATTTACCAGTCCTTTCAAAATGCAACAATTTGGACAATCAAGAATCCATTCAGACAAAAACTGTCTTTCTCTACTGAAACTTTCAGGAAGGCTCCCAAAACAATCTTCCTTCATTTGTCCAAATGGTGCACTAATTAAGGGAAGAGTATTCTTTACACTTAAGGTATCTAATAATTGCTTATCCCCTAAGTTATAGCAAGTGTGTGTGTGTGGGGGGGGGAATGATGTGTTTTTAAGCAAAGCCAATTTGTCTGAGATATAAGGTTTGGTTATCTTTGGCAGGATACGTCACCAATGGCCATAGTGAGTTTTACAGTCTGGCAATTTTTCTTTGCTGTTGTCCTGATCTAAGTGTTCACAAACACACACACACACACACACACACACACACACACACACACACAAGTTCTGTAATCCTTACTTACATGTGCCTTCCAGGGCAGTCCATGACAGTTAATAATTGTAAATAGAAACTAAATTTCATCATCCATGGACAAACAGTTATGGGTGGTTCCAAGGTACACTGATATGTGTCCATACTCATGAGCACTTATATCTGTGGAAGGCATCCCAAGGGAAGAGTGCCACTGGTGGTTTCTGGGGCAACAGTCATCTTCTGCCAGTCTCTGCCTAGCTCTGTCTCTACCTGTCTCTGTCTCTCTGTGTCTCTCTTGTTGCTATTTCATTTTCTTGCTTATAATTTCTCCTTCCTTATGCCAGACCCATGCTAACTACTTGTACCAGTATCACCTACTTTGATTTGGAGTGTATAATTAAAAAAATAAAGTTAGCAATCTCTATGCACACACACACACACACACACACACATGGACACGTGTGTGAGCACAAACTTACAGACGCATATATACTCCTTTAAAAAGCATTCATATTGTAAAAGCTCTAAAAATCCAAGACCTCCGAGGGTTAAAGAGTGGTTTGTTTGGCCTCCCCATTCAGTGGCCAGAGCAGTAATATCTCTCACGGTACCTGCTGCTGCTGGATATGTGCTAAATCCGCCGCGCCAATCTCCCCCGACGGTGTCTCGCCGTTGGCTCTCCCTTCACGTAGGCTGCCGCACTCCAGTAAGTGGTTGCCGCTGCCTGCTCCATTCGGAATGGCTGAACCGTTGCTTTTTGTCTCAGGCCCAGATTCTTGCATCATGACTCAAAAACCTGAAATAAGAATTGGGAGGGGAAAAAATGCAGCTGTTAAAACAGTTGCTGTGTCTAAGGAGACATGCTCTGTTTTCAATGCTGCCCCTAAACCATAAACATTTGTCATTTTCCTTCATACAATTTATCTTTCATTAATGGTTTGGGCTACTAGTTTATGTTTATGTATCTGTTGGTACAGCTATAATTTTAGAAAGACTGTTCTAAATATACCATCACTGGATCAACATCTTTTTTCCCTTAGAGAGGAAAAATAATATTTTCATAAGAACACAGAATTCATAATTAAATCTCCCTAATTACATCGGGATGTTTTACTTGAAAACCTATGAGTCACTCTATATAACATATTAGGTACAACATAAAAAATTAATATGTATGGGAGATAGAGGCTAAAGCCAAAACATTCACTATTTAAGTAAGATTCTGCAGGGAGATTTCAAGAACAGATAACTTTCATTGCTAAGAAGCACCCTGAGGTAACTTCCATTGAAAAGTCCCTAACAGGAGGCCTGATATTTCTAAGCTCCAAGCTTTCAGCAGCATGAGCAGTTAGCCATCCTCCCAGACAAAGCTGCCATAAGGGTAGAACAGTATTCAAGATATTCCTACTCTCTGATAACCCTTAGAGACTCTTCTTAACTGGATCCTCTGCTGATTTCAACTAAAGAATCTCAGAGACGTCCATTCTGAATAATGATGACAACAATGGCTAACATTTATGTCGCAATTCAAAGTTTGCAAAGCACTTGGTAAATATCTCATTTTATCTTAACAACAATCCTGGGAAGGAGGTGTCATTATTCACTCCATTTTACAGATAAGAAAATGATGTTCAGTGACTTGCCCAGGAAAATATAGCTAAGGTAGAATCTGAGTCTGCATTTGAACTCAGGTCCAGCACTCTTATCCACTCCACCACCCATACTGCCTTATTAGAAACTAAATGAATCCAAATCTGCTGTTTAGGTGAGCATTTCTCACGTGACCTAAGCCAAGTATTGAATGCTAACACCTGAATTTTTTAATGTCTATTTTGAAGAAACTCTTAAGATTGCATGTCATCAAAAGAAAGGAAAGTGGGAGAAAACACAATAGAAAGAGACCAGTTTGTAGTACAAGGATCTTGGTGAAAAACCTGCCTCTGATCTTCATGACCTGCTAAGTGGGAATTTCAAAAGAACATAAGACCTCTGGGCCCAGGATCCTCATTTCTAAGATGACAGGATTGGATCAGATGGCCTGAAAGGTCCCTTTCCAGCTTTGGATCTATAATTGTATGAAAGGCAAAAAAAGCATCCTGGATGGATTCAATGAAACATTAACAACTTCTGACAGAAAAGAACTAAGGAAAATGAAATAAAACTAATTCTCCAGGAAATCTTCCTGAGCCGAATTTGGAGCCCTTGTAATGTCAAGAGGCCACAGACCAGATTCTCAGAGTACCTTCACTCTTCCTTGTTCACAGACTGCACACCCCTGGAGGTTATCTTGGCTGTTAAAAGCTCAGGGCAGGGTGATTAATTATTTCACAAAATGGAAAGTTGTTCCTTTCTTGGTCTTAAAGCTACAGTTCCACAGAAATGCAAACCATCTAAAACGCTGGGGGGTCACATTTGGAGTTGGTAGACTCCTAGAAAATATATTCCTAAATAAAGTGGACAACAAAAATAACAGTGAATAATTACTGAATCATAAAAGCAAGTATAAAAGTAACAGCATTAAAAATGACTCCATGCCACAGTTGAGAAGCTTACATATAATATATAATACATAGTTATGTATAATAACTATGAATGCTAACATCTACCTAGATATTATATGATATCTATTGTTAATATATACATGAATGTATAAATGTATAGTATGTATATTTCTAATAATATGTAATAGTTAACTGACTTACCCAGGACCACATAGCAAGTTAAGTATCTTTGGCAAGTTACAAATTCACAT
The DNA here is from genome assembly GCA_023553655.1 of Myrmecobius fasciatus. Classification (NCBI taxonomy): domain Eukaryota; kingdom Metazoa; phylum Chordata; class Mammalia; order Dasyuromorphia; family Myrmecobiidae; genus Myrmecobius; species Myrmecobius fasciatus. The sequence goes on from JAJPUD010010807.1 coordinate 51,443, forward strand.
CTCTCTAGGACCAAGCAAATCACTTTATCCACTATGGCATTTCTATACCCTAGGTACTATTGACATTTGTAGAGACTCTATGGTGTCATGGAAAAGCGCATCTAGTATGAAGTCAGAAGCTTAGAATTTCAGTTCTCTCAACTGATAAGCTACCTCAGCCTTGGAAGACACAGTGACATAGATTCATCCATTGTAAGATGAGATGCTTTCATCAGATGATGTCTAAAGTCTCTTAGCAGCTCATCACACTGTGAGTCTATCATCAGAAAATAGAAAAATGTTCAGTATCATTTTTCCATTAAGATTTTTCTAATTTTTAGAAACTGGTTTAATTCTCTTCATGGTAAACTTCTAAAAGAATCAAACTAGAGACCCAAGGGATGGGAGAATTCACACCTCTCCATTTAATTACGACACTAAGATCCAACTTTGCTTCAAAACAAAAGTGCCATGTAAAATCAGTCAAATTTGAAAAGAAATAGATTTGAAGTGGATTTAGACGAGTATTTTCTTTTAGCAGGTAAAAAAAACATGCAACAGAAACAGCTGATTCATTATTGTCTCTCTCAATCGGGCTTTAAGTATTTTGTAAAAAAATATGCTCTTAACTGTCTGGAAAGCAAATCTATTCAAAAACTACTTAGGTAAGATATAGGAATCAGGCAACCACAGACTTTACAATAACCTCAATAACTTCAATCCTTTCTTTATGGCAAGAGGAGAAAGAACAAAACATCTTGGGAAACCTGCATTTTATTCCTAAAGCTATGGCCCCTTTCTTTCCTAAATCTGTCTACTAAACAGGAAAAGAAATAATGTCCACAGCTCATTTAGAGTAGAGAACACTTGTGTTGCAGTAAGAACTAAGAAAATTAACTTGGCTATTGGTGGTGTCCAAACCATAGCTAATTTGGCAGAGGTGGGGGGAGGGAAAGAGGGGGAAAGAAAGGAGGAAGGGATATAGAGACACAGAGTCAGAAACAGAGACACAGAGATAGAGACAGACAGAGACAGAGATAGAGATAAGGAGAGACAGACACACACAAAGACACAAAAACAGAGACACACACAGAGAGGGAAAGGGGAGGCAGGAAGGGATAGAGGAAAGAAGGAGAAGAGGGAAGGGGAAAGGCAGGGGAAAGGAAAAAGGAAAAGGAAGTGTTAGAGGAAAGGGAAGGAGAAGGGAAAGAAAAGAAAAAAAATGCTTTCTTTTTTTAAAAGTCTATGTGTTGGTCCAAAGACTTCTTTGGGTCAGCATACTACCAAGATGTTTGTTAAAAACTCAGACATCAACTGTACCTAGACCTCCAAATGAAATGTATCTGGCAAGTTCTCATTCTGCCACTGATTTTTGACAGCAGTGCAATAAACCCAGCAAAGTTACTACCATTCAAATTCAACTCTTGAAACTCATGGTCTTAAAAAAAATCGTTTCTTTGTTTTTGACATGGCAGAGGTGGCTGGAATGGGAAAGAGCAACCAAGACCTTTATGAAGTTTCCCAAGATTTTGCCAAATCCAAGAGTACAAGTTCTGCATCACTTGGTTTATTTGTTGGGCTTCTGCTTTGTGAAAGAAGAGGCTTTGGGATCTGAATTACATAAAGAATTTTGGTCTGAATATATTCTTAATTACTCAAATGCTAATGGTTGAATGTAGGTTAAAAATGTTCTTTGATCTACTATCAATCAGGGATGTAGCTTTCAGAAAGGCAGGCCAGTATAAGCAATGCTATCAAAATTTTAGACAATTTAAAACAATATCAGGATTGGTAATGCTATTAATTTCAATAAAGAATAGAAATTCATATATATATCCAAAGAATAGAAAAGCAGGGCACAAATTAATTATTTCAAGAAATAAGCAAAGAAGGAAGGAAGAAGGAAAAGAAGAGAGGGAGGGAAGAAAGGAAGGAAAGAATGAAAGGAAGCAGGGAGAGAGGAAAGAAAGAAGAAAGAAAATAAAGGAGGAAGGAAAACATGAAGGGAGGGAGAGATTTATTAAATACTTACTACTAAGGACACAAAGAAAGGCAGTCCCTGCTTTCAGAGAGGTTACAATCTAATGGAGGAAGCATTATGTAAACAATTATATGCAAGTAAAATATATAAAAGATAAATTAGAGATAATCTGGGGGATTTCTGAAATTTTTTTTGTATTTTGAAGTCTAATGACAAGGGGCACTGGCAGGTTAATATCCAACACACATATCTAAACCAACTAAATAGATTAATAAACACATTTCTCCAAAGGATAATGCCAAATTTTGCTAATAAAGCTTTTGAGAAGCTAATAGCCCAGTGCTCATTTTTTCCCAGCAACCCTACAGAGCCAGTGACTTCAAAAGATTGATCTATGTATGTGCTGGAGGGACATGCAGAGAAGGATGAGAACTAGGTCCAGGAAGCTTATTTATTGTTACTGTTAATATAATTGTGCTCTGGAAAATTCATAATTTCTATGCCAATGAATTTATTATTATTATTATTTCCTTGGTTACAGTGCTGGTGCAGAAAACTTAAGAGAAATAAAGACCTTGTTATCATGCTTGTGAAAGATTTTAAGCTAACAAAAAGTTCAGTCTTTATTCCAGGGCAGTTAATTAAGGTTGACCAAGTCAGGCAGAAGTAAATTAACTTGGCTGATCAATTATTTATATGAAGTAGAATAAATGCCCGTAAAGAACTTGGCCTAGTCATGAAAGGATGTGTAAATTAAACTAAACATAGATTTGTAAAATATGTTTCTACTTATGTGGAGAGAAAAGTAGAAAAGTTAATAGCAAAATCACTTTCAGGAAACAAAAAAAGATTAAATGATTATCCCCTATTATTCTGTACTCCTAAAACCCGATAATTTCAGTCTCATCATATCTGTCTTATACATGGATGAATAATAAAGGATTTGGGGCAGTTGTAAAAGATCACAAAAGCTTCCTACAAATCCTAGAAGGTGGAAATACTTCATGATTTTTATTATTTTAGAAGTTATGTCCATTATTTTAAAGTAAGTTGACCAACCACAGAGAGGGTCATGAGGGATATCTTTTTTCAGTTGTTCTCGATGTGCCTTTGGGGCTAAAATCTTTATGAACAATAGGCTCTGCTCTTAACTTTTTTGCAAAAAAAAATTAAAAATGTCTCTGTTTCACAAGGGAAAAAAATACAACTACCCCACTGTTTGGTAAGTAAAGAAGGAAAACTAAAGGGTCGGGTGATACTATTCAAATCCGGGCTTCTTCACAATGTGCTAGCTGCTTCATTTTTATGGTGAAAACATTTATAGGTGAAAACATACCCCAGACAGAGAGGCAGAGGCAGGCAGGAAGGCTGAGCAGCCATGCTTGTTCCCAAGCACAGTCAAAGCCAGGGGCCTCCTAGATCACTGGGTTCGGCTCTGCCCTGGCGCATACCTTGGAGATTGAGTACCGTCAAAACTAAAGATGGTTATTTTTCCAGTTATTCCAGATGAATGGATTTTTAAAATAGCTGGAATGTCAAATGGAGGCCTCAGAAGATTTCCATCCTCATTTTCCAGCAGAAGAGACATTACATAAGATCCATGAGCTGATGTTAAATACCTAAACTTTTTCAAATTGAAGGTCCAAGGTTTCTGAGATTTAGCCATTCATAAAAAGCAGGGCAATTTGGAATTGAAGAGACAAAGGATTGGGTTGAAAAGATTAAAAATTATACTTGAGGGTGAAGGAAGCAGGTATAAAGAAATTGACTTGAGGTCCTTGGTCTCAGCTATCAATGCTGAGTCATTGGCCAAGGGTGATAGTTTCATGACAGCCATCTAGTGAGTGGAGAAGGAGGAAAAGTACAAATAATGACAAAATGGTTGGGGATGAGGTGAAATACTCTTAATATTTCTTCATCAAAGAGATAATCTCCTGAATTTTAAATGAGCCACTAAGATTTTTTTTGGGGGGGGTCTTCATATTGTTCCCTTCCCCACCCTCCAGCATCAATGGATAGACAGCATGCAGGTAAAAACAAAATTCAGGCACATAATCTAAGACAGAAGATTGTGTACTCACTGTTATGCAAGCACCATCTTCCTATACTGAATTTTCATAATTATAACAGAAAGGCGTAAATTTTCTAATGCATGGCAGTTCAAAAAGTAATCAAGAGAATGAGCCTGAGGGCTATTTTAATGTATGCAAAGCTAGTGACCCACAGTAAATGGGAGGTAGGCTTCAATGAATGCAAAGTAATGCACACATACTAAAGACCTGGTCTGATGAGGGACGGCTAAAATTAACACCCAATTAATTTCCGAATTGACAAACAAATGAAACCCATAAATCTACTTTCTCATTAATTTTCTTGTGGTATAATTTAAAGCAGTAATATGAGGGCAAAAACTGAGCATTATCCATCATAAATATCAAAAAGATAGCACTGTAACACCATAAATTATGCATATTACCTGTTGTTAGAAATGATTAATGTATTATCAACTTTATTGTGCACTGTGTATGTCTAGACATATCTAAAATCTGAAATTTCATTTAACACTTAGGAATAAAAGTCCAAGAGGAATGAAATTGTCAAGAGCCTCATTCTCTTGCTTGCCCAGTGACACAAAGGAAGCCGCTCCTATCACCATCTGGGAGATCAAGGGGTAAAACTGGACTCATCCCAAGCTTTGGGTCAACAGAGGTTGAGCACATCTTAGAGGTGATGTGCTGGTGCTCCCAGAGGAGGAGAAACAAATCACACTGCTCTGAGAGCATCCTTGCTAACTGATCCACAGAATGGCACTGGCATCTGTTCCACAAGGAGGCTAGTCACCTCTGCTCACCTTCTGGATGAAAAGAGAGCCAGGCTTGCCCAATGATGGAGGAGCAAGGGCAAACTGGGCATGCCTCACAGGACCCTAGATTTGATACTAAATGTTTTATTATTGGGCTTTTTTCTTTCTTTCTTTCATTTATTTTTTTTTTTGGGGGGGAATACAGGAATCAAATAGCAAAGGAGAAAATACAACCTTCAGAGACACAAGTGCATACTTATTATCATCATTGTTATTACCATCCTTGCATGTGACTCAAGAGGAAAGAAGAAAGGCATCTAAACTAATATGGGTCTCTTGTTCTGACTGGTCTACTATCTTCCTCTTGCACTTCCTTTGTGAGAAGCCTAGATCCCTTTCCTTGAACAATGTGGCAGCATATAATAATTTGTGTGGACTGAAGAAATGAAAAAAAGGCCAACTGCAAATCCAACCCTTCAGCGAAACACTATAAGATCCATTTGCCTACTGATTAACTTGATCACCAATTCACACATGATTATTTTTTGAAAAATAGTCATTTACTTTCATTGAAGACTTTAAAACAATTTGGGATCTAAGTTTTTAAAACATTTAAGGAATAGTTATGTCAATATAAATGATTAAGCGACCAAAATCATTTTAAAGTGAAAAGACAATTAACCAAAGAAAAACTAACAACATTATGCATATGTATTTTCATATATATATATACATATATATGTATGTGTATATATTTCTACACAACAGAGAGTATATATATATATATTCCTACATATCCTACACACAAATATTATACACAGAAACACATGTAATTGGTATATATATCTATAAATATTGATAGTCAATTCAAACAGTATGGGAAGAATAAATGTATTTAATTTTCAGTACTTTAATATCAAGTAAGGACAATCTTGATAGATTTCCATTGTTCCCCACTCTTGAATCAGAATATTGCTTACTCTGGAGATATGATAACTTGCCTTTCCAAGGAAAAAAGGGAAGAATGGTTACAATTTCAATATAAAACAGATGTCAATTGAAAGCCATATTATTTTCTCTCTGACAGGACCTGCTTCCCTCTATGTTTCTTGGGCACTGTGCTCCTCAAAGGATACCAACATGTACAAATGGCACATTCCCTCCTTATCACACAGACTTGGAGATGAGTAACTTTTTTTTCTGATTCTCATGCACCACTTCCATTATTTCCAATTTTTACTTTTTCAAACAGCCTTATGGTAAATGTCCACAGCTGTGGTAACTGCTCACAACAACTGGACACAGACTGAGCAAGACTGAAAAGGCCCACCACTCCAGCAAAGACAAACACAAAGGATTAAGAAGGCTAGACCTCTTGCATATTAGCTCAGCCAAAGCAATAATAACAAATTAAATACCGAATATAAGAAAAACACAGGAGTGTTTCCTTAATGCTTAGGCCTCTTGTTTGCCTTGTCAGGAGAAAGGCTTCTGAAACCCCAAGCATGAGAAGACCAGGTATTATTCACTGAGCCTTAATTAAAAATTGTTTTCAACAAACACAATAGATTTTTCACTTCTTTAACTAATGAAGTCTTAAGAACTTCAAAATAAATGCCCAGGCTCTATAAAGACCAGAGGCCAGTTCCATATCTTTTCTAATTTTAACATTTTTATATGGTTTCATGCAGAAAAGATTTGATTCATAAGAGCTAGACTAGTCAATTAATGACTGGCTTGTTGGGTTACACACTTCAAGTAGTTTCTGTTTCACCTCAAGCCCCATAACCGCTCTAGTGGCCAGAACGAATTGTATCACTATAGCAAGTTAGTGAATACAATCCATCAGAATTTTGTTGCTTGCATTTCTCGGCAGTGAAAAGGACAATTATTTAATTTTATCCTTCAAAAACTCATATACATATATATGTGTATATCTGAGTCATTTTCAAGAGATGAAATAACAGGCCCCATTTAATATAAGAGAGTTAAAGTTTGTCTCCCAAGGTCATTGTTCTGCAGGTCTTGATTTTTTTTTCCCCTTCTTCAGAGAGTGTCCTTGCAATTTACAGCAAATGCTAACAGGTCCTGGCTGGTATTGAAACACAAGCAGATTCAGAAACAACAACAAATACAAGGCCTGAGAAAACAAAGATGGCCTGAGCTAATTTTTCTTAGTTGTTTGCAAAACAACCCCAAAGGACAAACTATTGCTGAAGCTTCATCTAATTAGGTTTTCTGTGTCCAAGGAGCAAGGAGTCACAAACACATTTAGGAGATGTAACCAGTTCTTGGATTTTAATTACCAGTACTCAAAAAAAATTTTTTTAAAGCACAAGCAGTTAAAAATCAGAACTGAAAAAAAAATCCCAACAACCCAGCTCTCAAATATTTTGCAATATCGATTTTTCATTCCAGTTAAATGCTTCTCCCTTAAATCCCTGAAGAATTCTTCAGAGAAAATCAAAACAAAAGTTGGTATTAAATTAGGGAGAGGACATATGCCTCAATATCTGGCTTAAACACTTAAAAGCCTGGCAGAGAATAAGTGACTGGCCGTGACTCGATGGCCGTCCCTTGGGGGGTGACTACCTGGCTCTTGGCACCAGCCTTCTGTCCCCGGCTT